>OZ005742.1:25319770-25627627 GCA_963930735.1 Dioctria linearis
TTAAATTTTGTTCGTCTAACGAGTTTTTCAGGAAATTCTTTTGTTCCTCTAAGCGATTTTCTAGACAATTCTCCAGAGAACTCTTTTGTTCATCCAAACGCGTTTCCAGTGATTTCTTCTGTTCATCTAAACGGGATTCCATAGAATTCTTTTGTTCGTCCAAACGGGTTTCTATAGATTTCTTGTGTTCCTGGAGAGAATTCTTTTGTTCGTCCAAACGGGCTTCTAGAGAATTCTTTTGTTCCTCAACGGCATTTTTCACTTCCAGGGTTGAAAGCTCCATTTTGGTCATTAAAGTACCCAAAAGCTGTTCTATTTTCATCGCAGGCTCTTCTTCAGTTTCTGGTTCTTCCTCGAAAACGTATGTATCAGGATTCTTTTCTTCCTCTATCAACGCTTGTCTAAGTCGCTCGACTAGAACATTCTTTAGACCTGTCGTTTGCAATGACCGCTTCCCCAACTCCACTTTCAATTCCTGTATGCGAAGCTCCTCTAGTTTGCGTCCCATTCTTGCGTGATTTCACAAAATTAATCACTCTTTGAATTTCAAAGTCAAATAACACCACTTTATTTCGCGATTTTATTTTACTTCTGACACCAGTTGTTACGAGCGTGGCCTTAGTTCGTTATTTAAAACAAAATATTTCAGATATAATTCAAAAGTTCTTTCTTTATTTAACTTTACTGTTTACTCTCACAAATTCACAAATAATTATCAAATCAACTCTTTATTTATCGCTAGTACTGTACTTCTAATTATCGCAATCCAAATAGTTTACTAAGATGACACTAACCTAAAGTTGCTTCCGTTCCTAACAGATGTCGCTTGATTCACTTTGTGGCACGTAACAATATCTAATGCAAAAAATAAAATAATTTCTACAATTTCAGCCCAGTCAATACAAGCGGTCCTCTACAAGTCGTACGCAAACCTAGAGTGGAATTCAATTTCCATATCTGGGCAGAGGCTGGTCGCACAATTTTAGCTTCATTAAAGATTGTCCAAAAAAGAGCCTTCAAGCTCATTAGCGATAATTTATCATATCGACTCGTCCGAACACCGCCACAATATGAATCTCGTATGCCTTTCGCTCCTGCATGATCAATTTTATACTAAAATATCTAGTCTGCTACCAATACTAGATTAATTCCTGTACGCCGCAATACTCGCGCTGCAAGCTGCGCTCATCCTTTCTACCATACAGTTAAATTCCATAATACCTTTTTATCCCGAACTTTGCGAATGTGGAACAGGCTACCATCTTCTCCATTTCCTCCAGCTTAATCAGTCCTAATCTGTGAAAATTCAAGAGTGACATACATATATCAGCACCTTCGCCACTCTCCTGAAGTCCTTTCCCTATCTCCTTCCTGCCATGATATGCTTTGCATCATAGAGTATCTCGCTGAACTTGGCTTAATAATATAAAAAAAAATAGCAGTCAATGGTTTATAAAAGCTGTAATGTATTCAGCCCTAGTCAAGAGCGGAAGAATACTGACATGAGCTAAACTGAAATGTTAAGGAGAATCAATAGCTCCGGAAACAAATCATGGAAAATAAACCCTTATTTAAAAAGATAGACCATATTGAAAACCTTTCATTTATCTACATGCGGGACAAACATATACCAGTCGAACAATGGTAGAGATGATGAAGAGCAAAACGAAGAAAGTGTAAAATCAATCTGTTAAACGTGAATACCATAATAACGCATCCATATGACTGTGCCATAATTCTAAGATAAAACAGAGTTTTCAGTAGGTAGAGATCAACAATGGTTTTGGACCAGCATTTTATAAAACCGAGATTAGAATTGGCGCCGTTGATAATTGTTCCCTTTTTATCCACTTTCATATCTAAACTTTCTTTTTTCTGCTACCCGATTTCTGGTATTTAAGTAATTATTTTAATTATTGTTCCTGTAAATCATTTTTCTTTTTTTTTAAGAAAAAGAACAGAGTTCCAAACCAGTGGTTTTTAATTGACTGCTTAGATCAAAAATTGTAGCAACTGCAGAAAATTTTCTGAAACTTGACCATTTCACACAGGCACTACTTCACTAAAAATTTCCCTCGACGAAAACCAGTTTGAGATCCTCTCGTCCGTATTTAATATGGAACCAAACTAATAGAATCGCTGCGTTCAAAAGATCTAGATTAGTATGGCTCAACTACGAATGCATATAGACCAAAAAGCCTGACTTCTTTCTTACTTAAAACTCTAGAATTCATCTGCGAGTGGGAGTTGAGACTCTCCATTCCCAGAAGCAGACTGTCGTAGCATCAGTACGTGTACCTAAAGGAAAAGTCTGTTGAGACGGCCCCCATGAGGTAATTCACTCAATAGAAAACGGCTTCCACTTTAAACAATCTATGCTGGCTGTCTTCATCGATGTAGAAGGCATCTTCAATAATGTTCTTCTACATAAGCTTACTGAAATGCTAACAAAACATAGAGTGAACCGATCTTTAAAATATTGAATCGCTCACAATGTTGTATAATAGAACTGTCTTTGCAGGGCAAGCAGAGTTAAAAGATTCACAGGGACACCCCACAAACACTCACCCGAATGGGTTACAAACGAGTATGTTACGCAGATGCCTTGACGATCTCAATCACCCGGAGTTACGAACCCGAACTCTGTGAACTAGTTCAAAACGCGATCCGACTAGTCATGCACTGGGCTGCGAACTGAGCACCAATCCACGGAAAACTGAACTATGCCTCTTCACTATGAAAAGGAATATCCCCAGCTTAAACCTGCCCTCGATTGGCTCCACGCGTTTGGAACTAGACAGAGTAAAATACCTAGGTATTATACTAGATAAAAAGCTAAACTGGAAACCACACCGCGAAGACAGAGCGAACAAGGCTCTTAAAATCTTTGCAATGTGCCGCAGAGCAGTAGGGAGGAAATGGGGGCTTAAACCGCGGATTATCCTGTAGATATACACTAGCGTCATCCGACCCATGTTAACCTACGGCTCTGCGGTATAGTGGAAAGCAATGGACTTCGCCAATCATCGTAAGATATTGGAGAAGATTCAGAGTCTGTGCCTCCTCAGCGCAAGCGACGCTCATAAGTCAACTAGTATCCAGGCTCTGGAGGCTATGCCCAACATACACCCGGGGCAAATACATATTAAGCAGAGGCGTCGACTGCAGCGATAAGACTGCATCTTAATCTTGGCTGGCTTCACACTGGAACAAGAGTTCCACATGAATCCATATACGAATATTCGTGCAGTCTATCGCACCTGGCATCGACAGGGAGACTATGGTGAAAAGCAATTTTGAATCTAGAATTCCATCCAGGGCAGAATGAAAATCGCATTCTGTGCTGTAACCATTGGCAAACCCTATTATAATCTACACTGATGGTTCCAAGTCCGATGAAAACACCGGAGCAGGAGGTTTCTGCGAGGAGCCTCAGATTAAAATCACCATGGACCTCGAAAACCACGCCACGGTTTTTTAGGCAGAAATTAAGGCCATTTTTGAAGCGGGAAGGCGTCTCCTTAACTCAGACACTGAGTATAAGGAGATTGCCATTTGCTCAGACAGCCAAGCGGTGGTCAAGGCTAAACCCTTTCCAACCTCCAAACTAGTAATGGAGTGTAAAACCACCGTGAACTCTCTCTCTCAGAATAACAGGGTAATTGTGCAGTGGGTGCTAGGGCACAGCAATATTAGCGAGAACGAAGGGGCGGACGAGCTTGCTCGTCTTGTGTGCAGCTGTCTCAATGATTTCAAGATGGGCGGACCGCCAACACAGTCGCCTTTCTTCAGAAGACCCGTCGGGTAGAACAACAAAGGAACTGTGGGGCAAACCCAATTCAAACCAAACTAATAAGCTCCTAGATCTTAACAACCCCCCTGAAAACTCTAATGTACATTCTTACTGGGCACTCTTCTCTCAAGGGTGACCTTCACAGGATCAGACTTATTGATGATCCTACATGAAGGCGTTACGGAGAGGAATCCGAAACTCCGAAACTCACTTCCTTTGTCACTGTCCGGCACTCTCAGGAATACGATACAGACTCCTTGGATCACACCTCGTGGACGAGTTGCACGATACCGGCAAGGAAGGTTTGGGGGATAATACATAAACTTATTCGAACGTCCAGTTGGGACCTATGAGCGACTGCTCACGGGTCTGGAGGGTGAACAATGGGCGCTGAATTGGCCTACGTTCGAGAGATCCCTCGGGATCCCATACCTCGTTTTTCAATCAATCATGGCTGATCAACCCCACTCAAATAAGAGTTACCAAGAGAACGATTTCAAACAGCATTGAAATAAAAAAATTAAAATGCACTTTATGTCAAATTTTTGTGCGAAAGAAAATTACTCACCTTTCGTATCCAATTTGAAATGCACCCTCAATTTTCATAATGGAGTATAAACCTATTTAAAACAATAAACGCGAACGATAAACAACACAAATTCCTTCGAATCCCTTACACGTGCTCAGTAATTTCAATTATTTACCGATGCCGAGGAGGAGATAAGTTTTCACAATGAACAAAAAATTAATGGAGAGTCTGAGGCTGCACTAAAGGCTATGCAAAATCGCGCCCTCAAGAGTTGGATTAAAGAGGCTTAACATAACCCCTGCATTCTTGAAAGCTTTACTATAGAGAGAAAAAAAATCATGTAGATGGGGGGGCCTCATGTAAAAACAACATAACCCAAAAATCTAATTGAAAAATTCTTCAGATTCTAGTGTTTTTGCGTAGAAGAAGGGTGCATTTTGTTTAAGATATTTTGAATTTCAACTGCTTGCATTCCGTCGACGGTCATAGAGCTTTGTTTGGAGGATTTGAAATATTTGAGTTATTGAAATAGACGAACTATTTGTTTTGTAGATGCTATGCAGAAAAGGGTTTGCAATAATTAAAGATGAATTCTTGCAAGAATAATTTCCAGTTCCCATATCAAATCATCAAGAAAAATTGAATCATCATCATCATCATCTTGTTAACCCCCTTCTGTTAAAAGCTGTACTACTCTGTACTTTGACAAAAGAAATTGAACGCTACCTATCAACAGCTTGTCCCTAGTTTCCCCATTTAGCAACACTATCTCTGACGAAATATTAAAATCATTCAAAGAAAAAAAAATCGTAATTGTTGGCGACATATGTTTGGACCCTTTTCACCCATCAAAAGAGACACACTAAACGTTCGATTGGCCTCGCATGAATCACTTGAACGGGTAAAAATTGAAATACTTTGCTGAGAAAAGGACGCTCTGTTCTCTGAAGGGGTGAACTTTAAAGGGGTTGAGAGATTTCTGACATTAAAATCAGTGCGAACATGAGATTTGGATTTAATTCATCGCCTCATAAATTACGTGTAGAAGTGAAATTGCACACAAGGCTCAGATGTAACTGATTGGGACAAATGCATTTTTAGCAACAGAAAAAATAGCTCAATTCTTAGAAAATCCTAAGGATGGATAGATGGATGGATGATACAGACTCTGTCACCCGGATCATCTTATTTTAATTAATGTTAAGCGACCACACGTGCAGTAGGATTTTGATCATTTGCTTCCCATTTCTTGTTATCCTCACTTTATACTTAGCCGGGATTATCTCGGCACTGGGATTAATAATTTCATCATCAAAGCACTTTGTGGGATATTGTACAGGTAAAAGGAATATTATAGACGGTAATCCTTATTTAATTGGAAGATATTTGACAGGTAAACTGTTCGCTATATCCTTATTGGTTAGAGAATCTGATATTTGTTAGAGCGTAAAGTCATGATATCCTTCGTATTTGGAATAGAAAAAAAAACCTTAGTAGAATAAGGCGCTCTGTTCACAATGTCGATAAAAATTAGTTGCCTAATTTTGCTGTCTTCATAATGTATGTGAATTTGACTGAAATATTTGCAATATTTGGTCAAACTCCTGACAATGTGAGAATATTTCCGTCAACTCAAGATATCAATTTTTTCTTGACTTCTTGGCGTAAATTGTAAATCTACCTGGGGGTTACACGAGGAAGTACATCTTGGTATACCAGACCAGTAGGTAAATAAATAAAAAACAATGGTTGCAATTCCGATTGGAGGGAAATGTCTTCGAGGCTGCACAAAGATGAGCAAGTTCGACTGCCTTTTTGTTTCCGCTAATATCGCTGTGACCTGATTGATACCCATAGTACGAGTACCCCGCTAGATCGAAAAAGATAATTTAGAGTCCTTTTACAGTCCAATATCAGTTTGGAGGTTGTAAGGAGCTTTGACAAGGCCTTGACAGCTGCTTGGCTGTCCGAGCAGATGGCATTCTCTTTTCTCAGTGTCTGAGTTGATAAGATACCTTCCCGCTTCAAGGATGGCCTTGACTTCCGTCTGGAAAACCGTGACGTGCTTTTTAATGTGAAGGTGATTTCCACACGAGGGTCCTTGCAGAACACGCCTGCTCCGGTGTTTTCTTCCGATTTGGAGCCACCTGTATCGATAATAGGGTTTGTCAATCCCTGAAGCACCGAGTGTAATTCCCATTCTGCCCTAGATGGAATTATCACTTTGAAGTTGCCTTTTAGTATAATCTCGTGGAAGTGCCTATCGATGTCACGTGCGATTGACTGAATAAATTCAAATATGGCTTCTTGTGGAACTCTTGTTCTATGATGAAACCAGCTCTGATTGAGATGCAGCCTCAGCGCTGCGATTGACGTCTAATTCTTGATGTTAATTTGCACGGGGTATATATGTTGAGGATAACTTCGAGAGCTCTAGTTCTAGTTGACTTGAGAGCGCCATTTATACTAAGGAGCAAAGTTTTTGAATCTTTTCCAATACCCTACAAGGATTGGAGAATTTGTAAAATATAATTGTGTTTTTCAAATATTCAAAAAATTGTTATATCGCGACATATTTCGAAGGTACTTCATACTCTTTTACAGTTATTTCCTAACCTATTTGTCGGATATTTAACTCTATTAAACTGTCGTTTTTTTTTGTGCTCAGTTTCAATCATTTATTAACCGATCTAAGATCGTTTATTACTAATAAAATATCATGCTCTCCCCGGTACTCTGGTGTATGTTGGTTGACTCACTCATCACGGTGTTGAAAAATCATCTCATCTCCAGACACAGCATGGCTGCTGCCTATGCCTTCATGCAACGATGCCTCAATATTGTTGAGGACTGGTGTACCCGTTATGATATGATAATGAACCCAACAAAGCGCTTTGTGCTCTTCTCCAGGAGATGTAAGTTTCGGAACTTTGTTCTTCCAAAGCTTTTTGGACACACTCTGCAACTGTCTTGCCATGTCAAACACCTCGAAGTCTGCCTTGACTTGAAGCTGACGTGGGGATTACATGTAGAGGGTCTTCGCTAAATATTAAGAACCTTTGACTGCAGATGATGCATGATACTGAGTGTTGTGCACTGGATGTACACCGCGATTGTAAGATCCATTATGCCTCTTGTGTATGATGGCCGAGGAAGCAAGTGGGTACTGGGACCGGAACCTGCCGTTGGCGTTGCCACCTCAGTTATCAGGTCTCTCATCAAAGCGAATGTTCGCATGAAAGCAAGGATGGGTGGATCTGAGCACTTGCAGGTATACAATGGGCCCAATAAGAATTTCTCTGATTTTCTCTTTGGGATCGGAAGGAAGCAATATAGAACTGTGGTCCGCATCATCACCCGCACAGCTTGCTTCACGCAGGCTGAATACTCTTGGGTCTGCCTTCCTATTTGTGGATGAGCTGAAAAGTTATCTCGGCAAGACCTGCTGCGCTTCATTAAGAATGAGGACTGGAAGGTTTTGGTGAAATCATTTTTAGGAGTGGAACAATGGGCCGCCCTAGCCTCTTATATCAACTAAAATGTTGTTTCGAATAGAATACTTTATTGGCTAACAACCTTCAGTTTGAGTCCTATCGTTCCCCATTTGTCCAATGAAGTTTGTCCACAGTACTTAAGATTCTCTCTTAAAGCCCATTGAAGTGCTGTGTGAGTGATATATAATTCGGTAGTTCGAGCCTCATCTTGTAACTATAATCACAGTATTTCTCAGGTACGTCTTCCAAGGAAATTAACTCATGATTAAGATTATGAAAAATATAATCCGTATCCAAGTTAGTTATTCCAATCATCTGTAGTCTATATTCAGTTTGGTTACCCAAAACATTATGAAGATTCGTTTCAGAGGTAATATACATCTAATATAGCTGGTTACATCTAAAAATATATTTTTTATCCTAGCCGTGGAGATTTATTTTAACCAGCCCCGAATTAGAAATTAGTCACTATTTTAACATTAATCCAATATTTTAACAGAAATTTATTTTTGGGTTTTACAACTTGAAATTGAAAATAAAATAAGTTCTTGGCATAGTTATTGAATTTATAAATACTAAATGTAAATTTTGAACAGATTTACATAAAAGGGTTACATAAGCAATCTATAAAAGATTTTAATTTATATTTCAGAACAATATACCGTAACATTTATACCTACATGCTGTGATACCAGTCCACAATTTGTGCCTACATAATGAGAAAAAAATCATACGTGACGGAATATACTAAATTTAGTAGTATTTCTTTATATATTACATTTTACATATATACGGCTTTATACATAAATTTATTAACCTATCAAAAATAAACAAAACATCTTTTATAGATACAATTTGTCTTAAGACCAGTTTTCATTAACGGCGGTACCTAAAACCTTAATAAAGTAATTTGATGCGGTCTGGATCTAAGAAATATCTCACTTTAGTAACCTTACAGATGGCGATGACACACACACACATTCTATAATGAGGGACGTTACAGCTTTCAATGTAACATTCAGAAAAAATTATTAATTATCGCTTTCAATCAAAATCAGGTGTTTATAACGACTACATTACCTTTAGAAAGGTTCAAGGTATTTCATAGTTATTATATGAACGCCTCACACCTTTGTCGGAAACAATTTGTAATGTGCAAACATTAAGAAAAGTTAGAATTATAATATAAGTATGTATGTATGCATGTAACTATGTATTTCTGTTTTTATGACTTAATTAAGAGTTTTCTTTGATTCTTCAAAATTCCATCCATATCTTTTCTTGAATGGATTTTGTATGGTACTAAAAGTTTTGTTGGTAATATAAAAGATAAATGGAAAATTTTCATCTTCTCACAAAGAAATGAACGATAAAAATGTGATTGATTTGTATATTTGTACCTAACATATATAAATATGTATACTAATAATAGTAAAGACAGGGCGGGTTGAAGAAATTTTTCAAGGAGGAGGCTTTAGAAAAATTGGCAAAGAAGAACGAAATATTTTTAATTTAACGATTCACCAGGACATTTACTGATAAATTTACATTCAATATCTACGATCATAATTAAAAAACCCATAGAATTACAAAAACTTTAGGATTCCGTAACGAAGCCGATGGTTTGGAACGGTGAAAGCATCTCAGTCTCAGCATAAGTCTGGAGGATGAACAATAAGCCTTGTTGTCGCATGGTACTTTGTAAAAATTGCACTACAGCTTATATAGAACAAACATCTAAAAAACTTAAAACCAGACTATCCCAACATAAAACATACATAACCAAGAAGATGCCACGATCAGCATTAGCTTCCCACACAATACAAACCGGACAATGCGATAATCATAAATACAGAGCAAAACAGAATAAAAAGGGAATTCAAAGAAGCGTGCCACATCTACATGAAAAAGAATAATTTAACCAACTTAAGACAAGACACAGACCTAATCAACAAAGACTACCAACACATACTAAGAGGACTGAAATCTTAACTACTCAACGTGACAAAACTCTACACATATCATTCATCTGTGATCGTTTAAAGTTTCGCTTAGTCTAAATTTTTACTATTATTTTATATGTTATACTTATCTATCTATTTGTGTAAATTATTTATTTAGTTATTTATTTATATGTTCAGTTAACGCTTTTAATGTTTTTAATGTGTATTCTGTGAAATATGTTCCAATATTTTTAAAAAAAGACCTATAACATCGAAAACAGAGGTAAAAGAATGCAAAGTGATTATACAATTTTCATATATATATATTTCCATGTACTTAGCTCCTGAAGAAGGGTACTAACCCAAGACCCGAAACGTCGAGAAAATAAAGATCGGAGTTTTCCTGAAAAATTAGCCTAAACATTGCATCGTAGACCCGATCAACAACACTACCAGTTGTAAACCTCAAATCAGCTGTAAAACATCGTTAATGTTAATGTTAATGTTAAAGTTAATGTTAATGTTAAGAATAGGGGCGACTAGGCCTCCAGGACCAAGCGGACACCATGACCAGAGTTGTTCTATTGTGCCTTCCCCTAATGTTAGGCAAAATGGAGTCTTTTAATGAGCTGGATTATTGCTCTCGGGGTTAGATTGCAGACTTTATTTGGAGAGTTAGATTTTTCTCCAGTGATTTGTAAGCCTTAGACCTGCAAGCGCTGGGCGCTCACATATAACGTGCATCGATGTTTCAGCTTCCTCTTCCCACAGTGGACATATATTTTCCTATCTTCTTCAAGAACTGACGGAAGGGGAAATGTCCAATGACTGCGTTAGCAAACAGTCTGAGCATCTGGAGAAAAGAATGGTTTTCCCACTTAAGCAGTTGCCCCCTAAAGTGGCTTTTTGGTAGTCCAAATATCAGGTAGGGACCAGTATACGGACATTCAGCTCCGATTTTAGCCAGTTAGTCCGCTTTTTCATTACCGTCCACTCTTTTGCGTCCAGAAGTCTAAACTAAGGTTACTTGGTTGTCCCTATATTGAAGTTGGAGTGTCGACTAGCAACTCCAAACTAGTTTCGACTCAAAGACTTGAGGAGAAAGAACTAGAAGTGCAACTTGGCTGTTAGAACACATGTAGATGTTGGAGTACTTGGAGCTCCTTTTTAGGCTTTCTTGAGCACCAACCTCTATAGCATAGACTTCCGCCTTTAATGAATCTATTTAAGGAAAATATTTTTTATTCAACTAAGCTCTAGTTGTTTTTGTCACTCAGCAATCTATATATTACATATATTCTCTAATTGCGCGATTTGTTCAATTTTTTAGTTTTATTTTGTATGAATAGTTTTAGTGGTATGTGAGGACCACGCTGTTTTATACGACCTGTGTAGCAGGTCAGCCAAGTGCGTCAAGGGTGTATCCTTAACCGCAGTAGCTAGTGTCTCCAGTTGAGACCGACGTGCGTCGATAGCCTCTTGAAATATTCCTGACACGGGATCTTAGGATTGAATCCTAAGCTCGAGCTTGTGTGGAGATCTAAAGTCCTCTCGATCTGAAAGTAAGATGAGAACTACTGGAGAAATAGAAGTGGCGTGAAGGCAGTATGGACTGTCCCAATGACAGCCCGTAGAGCACTTCCGTCTTTCTATCGATATTGTTGGGGTGATAAAGACTACAGGTTGTCCCTATGACATCCTGAGTGGTATCCTCGTGGGACTAGAGAGATTCTCTATAGTGCCAGTGCAGTTCGTTATGAGGCGGCACGTACACAATAAGCAGCTAGATATATTTGATGTTATATCGCCGGCCGACGTTTGTTGACCAAACTGTATCGCATCAGGAACACAATAAGCAGATCGATATATTTGATATCATATCGATAGGCCGAGTCGTTGACGGAACTGTATCACGTCCAGTGCTAGCAGTTCAAGATTTGATTCCAGCTGTTGACCAAACTGTATCACATCAGGAACACAATAAGCAGATCGATATATCTGGTATTATACCGATAGGCCGACTCGTTGACAGGACTGTACCACGTCCAGCACTAGCAGTTCAGGGTTTGATTCCTCTCCTCTTGAAGGCCTGTGAGGTCTCAGGGAGTTCCTCGGTTTAGACCTGTCAGTGGAACCTGAAAAAGACAGACGCTGGAAGAAAAGTATATTTGTTGATACAAATGCGGACATCAATTAAACTCCAGACATCTATTGAAACTTCTTTATTTGATTAGGATGCGGTTTATTGTCGGGGAAATTCCTCCAATCTTTAGCCTTTAGTTTTCTTTTATATTTATCAAAATTCAAATCTATACAATATTCTTATCCTTTTTGATTAACTTCTGACGGAACAATAAATCTTTAGTATTTTTGTTTTTCTTAAATCTATCTCACAGCCTACTTACATATACCGTTTTCTACTTATCAAAGTGGCCTTCGTTGAATTTCACGTAAAGCAAACAGATTTAATTTCGCTGCGCCAGGTCGGAAACGCCGCGCCTATGACGTCGTCAAGTCGCCACATAGTCTTAATTTTTATTTTTTATTGTTAACAGAAAAAGATTTTTTTTTAATTAAATGTTACTATTAAGTTATACTTCTTTTTCTTTAGGACTGCTACTTTTGCAACATTTTTCCTACTTTTATTCCTATCTCTTGTGGCAACCTTGTGCAGCCTTAGGCTGCATTCACACCGGACGTTTTAATCATGCTTTAATGATTTATCAGAGCCGCTGTATAAATCATTTTGTTTTACCGGTGTGAATGCAAAGAGGAATATTCGTAGAAATTTATGTGGCGTTCTGATTGAATCAAGACTGAAGGATGATTAAAGCGTCCGGTGTGAATGCAGCCTAAGTTTTCATAAGAAAATTAACAAATTTAGTGGAATTGCTCCTAATAACTTCCTAATTACTCCTATAGAACCTTATTATCTCATAAATAACCCCGTAAATAAATTTTTCCAAATTCCAGATTTAGTTAAGTCGCTTAACATCAGAAAACGGCCAAATTACAGCATTACCAAGGCGTTCAACAAGGCAAGTCGTTAACACCTGCTGTGTGAATACACTTGCCTTTCCAAACGTAGAAAGAGCACACTTGGTAACTACTTTTACCGCAAATTGGTGGAAATTGTAGACAAAGAGTTGGGATACCTAGTACGGTTCATTAACTTTTGTGGTTGGTTTTAGCGCACCCCCCCCCTGAATTAGGTAATCATCTCCAGGCAGTGTCCCTAATGCAGTGGTACCTGCAATGGACCATTGATGGTCTAAATGTGGCTAATCGTAGGTGCATATTTCGATAGCTGCCACTCTAATCTAACCTAACCTACCCCGTATATGAGTTTTCCCAAAGATGAAACCTAGACAACATTTCTCATCAAAATTTATAGACCGAAAGTGAAAAACCTGCCAGAGTTTCTTGTCATACAAATTGATCTTTTTCAAAGCAATAACTTTATTTTACAGTAATAAATAAATAAATGAATATACATTACGGAACATGATCTACATATTTTGCTACACATTTAAGTATAGTATACGAGACAGACATAACGGTGAGACTAAGTCCAATTAATTTGTATCTCTTTTGGGCTATCAACATTTATTTGTTGTCTGAACATCTCAAATTGGTCAATTAATTAATATACTCAAGTAAACAATACTAAAAGAGCTATTATTCTTTTTTTTTCCGAAATGAAAATGTTGCGAAACCGGAAAGTGTGGATATTTCGTAGAACTCATTTTTTACCTGACTATAGCAAATCATGTTCAATACGCAAACTGCGGTCCAATTAAGTAGGAAAAAATTTTGTGACAAAATTATTGTGTTTGCGTTGCGTAGTAATTTTTTTTTAGTGTATATTGGTGAGCTTGTGAGCAACTTTACTCAAATTATGTAATTTAATTTTAGTACGAAAAACCAAAGATCTGTTTTTATAAGATAGTGTTAATTAAGAACTTTATAATTCTCTTATGTCATATCAAATGTTTATGAGGTTCAGTAAAAAACACGTTTTATAAGCTTTTTATAGAATGTTTTGATTCTTATATTTTTAAATTCTGCTCTCATCGAATGTCATATGATCGTATACACGTGAATGGGTAACACCCAAATATCTCCTACACACTTGACGAACAATCACAAAGCTAAGGAAGAACCAAATGTGACCTAACCGGTGTATTACTAACAGATAATTAGTTTATGAGTAAAAATCTATTTCATAACCTCAAAAATTCTCGGTTATTTGTAAGTAAAACTTTATTTAAAAATCAGTTATGAGTTTGTGATATTTCCTATGTATTAAAGATTAGAGCTCTGTAGTCTTAGGCGAATTAAAACTAGAATAAAATGCATAAATGGGAACGTTTAATAATCTAGTATACATAAAGAATGAGATAAAATCCAAGGAATAACTAATTCTACAACTTTTGCTGGTTATCAATTATCAATAAAACTTTCTGGAGTCGATATTAATAATACATACTTCAGCCGATGTGAGCCGTACAATTTTGGGTAATTGGGTATGCTATTCAACTGCATCACCATCATGTGCCCATTGAATTAGCATTCAACAACAAGAGATTTGTAATAAGTATTCGCTGGTAAACACACAATCAAATGATAAATTAATTTTTTATCCGAAATTTGAAGTAAAAAGTAATTTCTGATTCAATATTGCAAATAAAAACAAGATAAAAAGTTATGATTGCTGTAAGACCAATAATATTATACTCTAGATAAAAATAAAATTTGCATGAAGTTGAAACCTAAAGTTTTGTATGGCAACACAAAAAAAAAATTGTCGATTTAGTTCATTCTTGAAATCTTATTTATTATTAATTATTTTAATTTTTTCTGTGGAGATGGTGTGGTATGCCATTATAAATAATAGAACTTAAAAACGTTGTCTCCCACACTTATTTGTGTGGGAAACAACGTTTTTAAGTTCTATTACTTATTATTTATTATTGTTATGAAAACACCATATACCAAATTTAAACTCTGTTACGTATACGCGTTCTCAGGCAATGCCCGAATATATAGTGACAAACAAAATTTTTGTATGGCAACTCTACGAAGAAATTGCCCAATTGATTCCATTTTCAACCTTAAATTTCCTTTTTTTTTTAAAGTCCGCGCTGAAATTTTGCACACAGGCTTTTTGAGAAAAAAATATTTAAGTTCGAAAATAGGATCAATTTCGCAACTCCTTCGTAGAGTTGCCATACAAAAATTTCCTTCGTAGAGTTGCCATACAAAAATCTCAATTTTTCACTATATCGCTATATATTCCAGTACTGCCTTAGAATGCGTCGTTATGCAGAGCTTAAATTTGGTGCATGGTGTTTTAATAGCAATAGTAAATAAACTGGATTAAATCGGGCAAGCGCTTATTGGTGTTGCCATGCAAAACTTTTATTTTCACTTAATTTTACATTTATTCTCCTCTATGGTATAATATTATTGGTCTTAGTATAATTTTTTCTATTGATCTTTGTTTAAAGTAAATTTTATGATAAATACGCAACTAATTGATAGTTCCAAGACGTATCACTATACTAAAATCGATAATAAAAGCTTAGATCGGTCAAAAATATTAATTAAAAAGAAAGAAAAAATTGTGTTTAAAATATGTCGAATAAAATATCGTGTGGGTATGTCACCACCTCAAAAGAAAACATGATTCTTGAAACGTCAAAAAGTTCCGAAGAATCTTCATCAGATGATTTGTTTATTTCTCAAATGGTCTCGTCAACTAGCTTGGACGAAATTCATTTCATCCATAAGTGTCCGAGATAATATCATATGCCCATCGACTTCTATTTGCATTTTAAGTTTTCCATATAAATTTAAAAAGAATATAGTTATTGCTACATATGGAGTTTCCTCTATAGTGGTCAAGAGAACAGGAAATTATAGTACTCACCTAAACAAACAAAAAATTGTATAGCAAGAGGGCTATCTCAACCACCGTTTCGGAGTTACAGGGTGATTAAGAAGAAAACCTAGTTTCTCACAAAACACCCTGTATGGCAAAAATTACAACGCGAATGGTCACAGTTAAGAACTTATTACATGTAGAACTTCATGGCCTTTCCAACGACTGCTCAACCAGCCCCCGTATCCTTTTCTTCTCAGGAGTTATGAGTGTCTAACTCTAAACCACAAATTTGGGATTTTCTTACTTTTTTTATTTTAACCTCTATTTTTTTTCGCTAAAAGGTCGTTAAGATATTTTCTTTTTTAAAAAACCTGTTAGCTGTAGACTCATCTCTTTAATTTGACCTATTACACCCTATATGCTATCTATAGTTCACAACCTATTCATGACGTGTTTTCACTCACTAAGGGAATAAATTATCTTTGAGAATAGGGTTGAGAATAGGATGAAAACTAGCTTTTTTTCTTAATCACCCTGTAGCTCCGAAACGGATGATATGCACCCCCCCCCTGTCCTACATTTTTTTGTTTGTCTACATAGATGAGTACTAGCACCTCCTGCTCTATTGACCACAATGGAGGAAACACCCTGTATATTGCCATTTATTTTCGGAAAGCATTCCTTAATGTAAATGAACTTCAAATTAGTTTAGCAGAGTGAGCTGGGAATCATTGGAAATATTGGAATATTTCTTGTGGAATTAACAAAATTTCTAAAAACTCTAATCGAATTTGGTAACCATTAGAATCTACTAAGGATGCCAGAGCTCTATTATAAACGCCTTGCAAAGTTTTTCAGAATTGTTTAAAACTTTAAAAATTCCAAACGATCCTAGATTCATTTGCGAAACTGAACTAATATTTTCAATAAGCGACAAAATCCAAAAACTTTATTTTTTGTTTGCAAGATAAATGACTTCAAACTACTGGAAAATCCGAAAAATTCGAACGGAATTTACATTTTCAATAAGTGACAAAAACAACGTACTGAGAAACTTACAAAACCTGAAAATAAATAAAGGCCGATAGAGATTAAATTTGATACATTATACCTATACCCTTTTTTCTTTTTCTTTTCCAACTTTTGACACGCCGCCTTTGCTTCTAAAGTCTATAAGTATTGACCAAAACACTTAAGATCTACTGATTTTATTCATATTAACTCGTATCGTACCAATTATGTACCGTTGGAGCCAATTACTTAGGTAGGTACTATCATAGATGGCACAAGAGCTAGATGTCGCATGCTATACTAGAGCAGAGTATACAGATTGTGAAATGGGTAGTATATTCTGAAATGGACCATAACATGTTTTAGAGCGTGCCGAAAGCAAATGTTTTTATAATAGCAGTTTTGTATACATTTGATCGACTTTGTAAACACTTCAGATACGAAAAAATATGAATCACTCGACGTATACATCATTTCAAATATTGTGGTCCATTCCGAAATGGACCCCCCAGCCATATAAATTTTGTATACTTTTTTTGTACTGCATGCAACATCTAGTTCTTGTGCCGTCTATGGTACTATGAATGAGTACCTAACACTGACATGTATATAAATGGTCTGACTGATCTCCTGTTTCATGTGGAACCAGTTTTGATTTCAGAAAGTATGCTCTCACTGTCAATGCTACCAACTGTCGTAAACTAGAGCTATATTTAAATTATTTGGGAATTATGCATGTCAGTGGGATTTACTGAATTAAAAACAAAAGTATTTGGGACTATTTGTATTGTTAATTTTTAATTATGAGTCGAAGGAAGTGTTTTTTACTAGGCTGTTTTGGTTGGAAATACTGCTGAAACTCAAGTAATTTCTCGTCCCAATCGTTACAGCTCAGTGGGAATGTATGTTCTCACGGAAAGGAACAGGAATATGAATCTGGTGATATTTGCTTTCATGCATTTTTGGTTCAACGAGCAGTACATTTATATACATATCATTGGTACCTACAGTACTAAGGAGTGTCACAAAATAAATGAGACAAATTGATACTGATAAATTATAATTCTTATTAAAGCTTTAGTTAATGACTTTAAATTTACGTTCTTTTGGTATAAATGTTATATTTGAGCCGCTCACTGCACAAATCGATTAACTCCATTTAAGAAACATTGATACATTTTTATACATTTCTTGTGAAAAAAACATATTTATTATTAACGACCATGAAAACTGTTGTCATGAAAGACTACATGGCAATATTTTTATGGTTATTAAATAAAAAATATTCTTTTCACAAAAAATGTGTAAAAATGTATCAATGACATGCTTTTTCTTAAATGGAGTTAATCGATTTGTGCAGTGAGCGGCTCATTTTGCTGTTGAGGTTATTGGGTTCTGTTTTTCACATAATGGCAACTTTACCAATGAAAGGTTCCGAGATACCAGCAGACGAAATTGCATATTTTATTGCATCAGGTGCTGTTTCTGAATTTTTCATATAAAATCCATCACTTCCGCTGTTTGTGGAATTAGAAAACATGAAGTACTTTTCATCGTCCATCAGTATCTATTTTTTCTACGAAAAGCCTTCATTCGTAAAGCTCTGCAACATTTTAGTTTTTTTCTAACTGAGAAGCCGAATATTTAGGAGTTATTTTTCGTTTTCGATATTGTACATAGTCCTTTTCTTCAATAACTCGGTGTATTGTCATTCGAGAAACATTAAATTTCCTCACCAATTTCCTTGCAGACATAACAAGACTGTTTTCGGTTATTTTCACCAATTTATTTCAATTTTTTTTTTTTCATTAAACAGTTTCTTTCGTCTTCTTTTTTGAGGCCAGCCATTCCCTTTAATTCGTACACGAATTTGTCTATTTCTTTACTATTTTCGACACTCTCGTAGACCCACTTTTCGTCATCACAGCGATCTGAAATTTGGCACACAGGTTCATGTCGCGTGACAATTGAATCTATCAAAATTTGAACCGGAAATTTCGATGGAAAACCCGGAAATCGGGAAAAATCATTTGAAAATTTGGTACAAATTTGATTAGTGATAAATCCGTTTCAGGAAAATGCGAAGTTTTACGATTTTTCCGAAAAAAATTCCGGAATTTTCCGACTTTTCCGGAAAGTCGAGGAAAATTCATGTAAATTTTTAAAAAAAATTCATAGTAATAGGAAAAGTCTGTGGAAAACATGGAAAATCAGGAAAATTCATGTTAGTTATATGGGATCAAGTTGGAATACAGCTAAAAAGCGTTGTTTAAAACATAATTTGAATTTCAGAAAACCGTTGCAGTACAGTGCAGTGTGTGAAGAAAAGTTTATTTTCTACTTTTTCATGCGGCTTGGCCTCAGTTTCATTTGAAAACTCGTTTTTTACTTATTTTTTATTCGCGAATTATTATTTAACAATTCTATAAATAGTTTATTGGGGTATATTCTCTTGACGCAGCACTTGAACAATGTCACCTTTCTCTAACTGTCCAACCAATTCGTACATCACACTCTGCACTTGTTGTTGTCATGACATATTGCTTGCAACTAAAACACTTTTACTGTACCTTTCTGAAAATACCCAAAATGTATTCATTAATTGCAGGGTAATAAAAATCCCATAGACCTTTTATCTAAGAAAAACTGTTCATTGAAGCTTGTCTCGTTTATTTTGTGACAGACCTTAATTGAATTTGAATAATAATACTTCAATTTAGTAAGTTACAGTTAAAAAATGTTTATTGTAGCTCTGGACTGTTGTAATGAAACTAAACTTTGTGATAAAGAGTTGTGGCTATTTTATTATCCATTTTATTCGTTGGTAGGCACTGTGGAATTGTCCCTACATAGCATCTAGAGAAATAAATAAATAAATAAGAATTCCGAAACCAAAATATTTTTGAGTTTTCAAGCAACATTTTCTAAAAATCTCACAAAGTTCGAAAATAATCAATAAGAAAGAAAATTTCGAAAATAAATTATGTGAGTTTTCCACAAAATGAGATAAAAGTTTCTAAAAACTCCCAATAATCCTAGTTCCCGTTATTCCAGCAAACGACACAAAAACCCACGAAAATCCGATCACAGATTCATTCCATAGAATGAGATTCACATTTTGCTATGAGAGATAAGATCCCAAAAAACGAAAGATTTTTTTCAGTTTTCAAATAAAAAACGACGAAACGCGAAAACCCGAAAAAAGTCCATTTAATTCATTCAAACGAACGGGATTCATATTTTGCAATAAGCCTTGATTTTCATACATATGAATACAGAAATGCAAACAAAATGGCTGAATCAGGATTTGTAATTGATATGACTAGTAGTTCAAGAACATAATTGATATCAAGAACATCCTGTTATCATGCTCCTTGAATCTGAATTGTATTCGTATAATAGAAAACCTCTCCTCCCCTAAGTGTTGTGTCACTCGACAGGACTTCTAGATTACATGCAAGATAAATAAAATTACAGAGAAGAGGGTATATATAGAGTCTATGGCCCATAAAATTATCTCCCTAGGCATATATAGTGCGTAAGTGATTTCAGAAGGGTAAGTAGTCCAGTGAATTGCAGAAGAATGTAATCTTTTAGGGAAGGGTCATTGTACATAGGATAATACATATGGGTGGTTCTTAGCTGTTGGTATGTACTTAGTAATATTTTTCAGGGAGGATAGACTGGAGAGATGGAGAATTATTTAAATATGCGTACCTATTTGTAATAACGGAAAGTTTAGACATTCTGATTTCATCAAAAGTCTTTTTCAATAAATGTAGAATTATGTTACCAAACAAAAATATCAAAGGTTGACGGTGTTACCAAAGACTTCCTAATAAGGTTTTAAAGACTAGTAATAAAGACAAATTGCCCACATATATACCCATCTAGACGTAAGTTACATAGTAAGTAAACGTACTCAGTTAAACTCAGTTAAACACTCAAAGATTAAAAACATTAGTGGTCTTGAACCGAGCACGTGTAAGAGCATTTATGTTAATGTATCTTAGCTTAAATCAATAAATTGCCCACACTGTAAAAAATGTGCATAATTGCTGCCACAAGGCTTAGGTATTTTTCCCTTAAATGTGGGGAATATTCCCTTAAATACAGTGGATTTATTTTTATGGAAAAATACCTAACCTTTGTGGCAAGAATTGTGGTGCACATTTTTTACAATGCACATTCAACAAACAATTAGCATATGACATGTCTTACATATGGCTTGTGTTATTTGTGTTTTTCTAAAGCTAGATGGCGCTGAATATGTCTTCATAATATCTTTAAGGCAAGACTTTATATGTGTTTTTATAACAAGGGCTATAGCCTCATTCCAAAGATATAGTTTTTGTTTTTCTTTTTACCTTCCTTTCATTTTTAATAATTTAAGCTCATTGCAAAAGTTTTGAAAAATTCTTCATTAGAGGAACAATGTTCTTCACCAGTACAAACACTTATTGTAAACCTGGTTTTACTATTGTATGTAAACCAACACATTTTCACCAAATTCATTTAATAAATCTGTTCGATGAAAACACCGGGTAAACCTAGGTCACCCTAGTGCTACACTATCTTGTTTTTTGAAAAACCTGGGGTACACGGGGTTACCCGAACTTAGGCTAAAACTTTCTTGTGGTAAGAGTTTGACATTAATCACTTGAAATTTGTTGCTGATAGGGGCATATAAATTACTTCTTGAGCAAAAAAAGCAACAATTAGAAGGTAAAAAAATGGGTAAATAGTTAGAGCACATTTTAGTTGCCTTCACCGATTTTATAACTAACTTTTCACAATTAATTATACTCAGAAGAACTGTTAAAAAATGCCAGATTACACTAGGGTTACCAACTTCAAATAACTTGTTCGATGAGTACACACAATTTAGGCTAAATAGCCGACATATCGTAGGGGAAAATTTACACTACCCACACCGCACAAATGTTTCCGTGGTATGTTACCGGAAATTCCTCTTAGTCCGGTGACACAAGATGATACACACGCGATACACCGTACTAAAAACTGGTTTTCTTAGCACTATTTTAGAACATTTTCGTGTATACCTCAATTTAGAGCAGAGGGTTATGCCTAATCTACAATGCATGGTAAAACCACGTCGTAAAAATGATATCGTTTGCTGAAGAATGCATATAAATACACGAAATACGTAAGTAGTGGTAAGCTGCCAAATCAAACAGCTGTTGACATGTCAATTATCATAAATGTAATTCTTTCTGGATTTCATTCCAGACTGAAAGAAAGGATTTGGTCTCAATAATTTGAGCTACAGTATAGTAAACTAAGAAATTGTTTCTGATAAATGGAATAATATAAAATATTCCTTCAAGACTTAAAGTTTTGTTCTAAATTCCCGTACTTGGTACTAAATTTGCTGAATAAACCTGAGGTATTACTCCATCGTTTTTGCTAATTAACTACTACACATAAGCTCGTGCACATGTCGTCAAATGAATGAAAGAGAAGAAACATTTTGCCAAGCATGAAATTTCTAATGCATGAGTGGGAAGCAAAAACAAAAATCCATATCGTTTCGACGACGTGATTTTACCATGCATTGTAGATTAGGCATTAGACTCGGATGATACACGAGTATTTTATTACATATGTATGCGTGTACTCGGTTTGTGTGCGTATAGAACATATGGAAATGATGAATATTCTTTGCTGCCTCAAGATCGTGTATCAACCGTGTATAAACAACATGTACCATGATACACATCCGATACAAAAAACCGGTTTTACGTCGTGTCTAGTCTCGAGTGTGTATCATCGTGTGTCACGGGAATTAGGACATATAAATTGCCCGTAGAAAATCCCGCCGGGTGACACACGATGATACACACTCGATACACCATACTAAAAATGCTTATCTTAGCACTATTTTAGATCACATTCGTGTATAGCCCAATTTAGAGCAGAGGGTTAGACTCGGATGATCCAGGAGTGTTTTATTACATTTGCATGCGTGTACGCAGTTTGTGTGCGTATAGATCATACGGAAATGGTGAATTTTCTATCCTGCCTCAAGTACGAGTATCAACCGTGTATAAACTACGTGCACCATGGACTGATACACACTCGATACAAAAACCGGTTTTTACGTCGTGTCTAGTCCCTGGTAGATGCCTTGTCCTTCCAACAGGATTTCCTGTGGTTGTACTTAGGCACAGTTAACGCATTTAATAATGTGAAATTCAGCTGCAGCAGCAAGCGTACCTAGGACGTCTTACGTATCTCTTAGTTTGTTTGCAGGATGTACGGGGGAATATCTGAGGATATTGTTTGATAGTTTTTTTTATGGGTGGGCATTTTTACATAAAAATAATAATAATGGCTAGAAAGTACATGCCAGAGGTGTATGCATTTGCACAGAGAATAGATCCAATATTTTTAACACAGGCAAATTGAATTCTTATAACAAAATTACTAAAAATCACGTTCGGAAATATACAGCTAACAAACTAACAAACAAACAGCTAACAAACAAGAAATTGCAAAAGCGTATAAAATTCTAATATAGGTACACGCATGTAGCTGGCTTAAACGCCACGGTTCTCATGGCACGTAAGCACACCAAGCTACAAATTAGCACTTTCCAAAGAGAACCACGAGAATCAGAGGACATACCGAAATAAATTCTGGAAGGGGAGAAAACGATTTTCCCATGTTGGTCCCAAATTTGTCCTGCACATCCCGTATGTATTTGTCTGTAAAATACTGAGAGTTTTCCCATAGAGAATAGTTGTGGAATATCCAGGGATTAACTTATGGGAAATTTTTAATAACTCCTAGAAATAAAGTCCTAAGTACATACTGAATACTTTCTATTCATCCCGGAAAAGCTATGAGATCTGTGGGACAAAAATGGGAGGTCCCTGGGTAATTTTGTGCTGTAAGGTTAGTGCTATACACGATGTGAAAATTGAACAAACCTTATATGTATATTGAATGGTTTATTTAAAATGAAATAATATTAATTCAATTTAATTAGCATCATTTTTAGCACCCTATAATTTTTATTTCGAGAAACGAGTGGAATTTTTTTTTTCTTAAACGATGTATTATGATACTCTGAACATATTTTATTAACAAAGTTTACTTCAATTAAGCGTGGAAAGCTTTGGCGATCGGATGTACCTTGAGCGACTTTCTTGGGTGGAAAAGTGGACTATTCTACTTCTCGTAATTGTGAGAAATTAGTGCGTTGTGGAAAATGATTTATGAAAATATGTTCACAATAGAGCACTAATGGCCATGAAAGAAAGAACTGCAAAAATATATGGGAATAGTAGTAACTGGGGTGTACCCAAGCAGTGTTGGGCAAAATGTAATCTAATTAATGATTAACAATTACAATTAACCATGTAATCTGTAATCAGATTACTTTGTAACAGATTACTAATGTAATCCATTTCCATAATTACATAATGTAATCGATTAACGTGTAATGTGATTACAAGTTAATCTGATTACACATTAATCGATTACAAGTTAATCCCACTACATGTTAATCTAATTAATGTGATTACATTTAAGACATTAAAGATATTTAAGATATTTGTATTCTAATTCTTCATAAAACTCCCTAAAATTAATTTCGTATGAGAACAATACTATTTTCTTTCAATTCATTTCATTATATTATTAATTACTTTTAAGTAATCTACAAAGTAATCTGTTACAATGTAATTAGATTACAAAATAATCTAATTATATTGTAACAGATTACACATTTGATAGATTACATATTCTCTCATAAGTAATGTGATTGATATGTAATCGAATACAATTTAATTAGATTACTTTGTAATTTGACTAAACTGTAATGGAATTATTAATTAAATTACACTGCAATCAGAT
The DNA here is from genome assembly GCA_963930735.1 of Dioctria linearis. Classification (NCBI taxonomy): domain Eukaryota; kingdom Metazoa; phylum Arthropoda; class Insecta; order Diptera; family Asilidae; genus Dioctria; species Dioctria linearis. The sequence goes on from OZ005742.1 coordinate 25,344,309, forward strand.
TACGCCCAACACTGCTCATAAGTAATCTGATTGATATGTAATCGAATACAATTTAATTAGATTACTTTGTAATTTGACTAAACTGTAATGGAATTATTAATTAAATTACACTGCAATCAGATTACGCCCAACACTATACCCAAGTGCATTAAAATGAACCTTCCGGCGGCAAAAACGTCCTGAGATTATTTTATGAATCGGAAAAAAGTGCACCAGCCGATAGTACTCGGTGAGAGCTTTAATTTGATATCCAACATACCGTATTGGAACCACCACCCCCACCCCGCCGGGGCTTCCTACTCTCTACCCTTAAAGTATGCAGAGAAAAATTTTCTTCTATGAATTATAGCTGGTAATGAGCTGAGGCGAGCAGTGACACCCGTTTTCCGATCGGATTTAACCCTACCGAGTTAGAGCCGATCTAATGTGAGAAAATCTAGTACCTCAGTTCAAATAAGAAAAGGGAAATAATAAAAAAGTGAGTATGGGGATGGCTATTTAAGCCTCCGCGAGCAGTGTGGGTACTCAAAGTTCTTTTCAGGACCTAAGGTATTCGATTCTGTACTAGATTTTCCAAAATGTACAAGATCAAACTTTGATCTCTCACCCACAAGCCTTCCCCCGCTTAATTGAAATAAACATTGTTAATACAATATATTCAGAGTATCATAATACATCGTTTAATATGATCAGATATGTCGGGCCTAAAACAAGCATTCACCTTTTTATGAATAGAGTACATGGTCAGTGAGTAAAATTATTACAGTCAGCATTTACTTATGACAAATTTCCAAAAGTTAATAATACAATACGGTTTACTATTAGTGCCGGCCACAAAAGTATAATTCTGAATAGCAGAAATCAAAATTCTTTTGATTAGCTCATTAAAATGGAGATAGTCGTCCGTGAGCCTACTGTTAACAATAAATTGATAAAAGTTACGGCTAGTGTGAAAGCTTACAATAACTAAGGAAAGTACACAAATATTAGAAGAAGTTTGAATTGTTCTACATTTAGAGAAGGAGTATCATTATTTAAGCGATTACAAAAAGTTTGCAAAAACAAACAGTAGGGGACATGCGTTAACAGTTCACTTCTCTCCTCACTTCCTTCAGGAGTAAAATTGTTGGTCCCTGGAACACTGTTTTCAAAGAGAAATTTTAAACGTGAAAGAACCAACCGCTCTTATATTGTTCATACATGTTTCCTGTGTAAATTTCTTGCTTCTTCTTTATTAAATCTTGCAAATTCTAAGAAAAACAAAAACAATTTTATTTATTTTATTATTAGTGGCTCGAAGCTCGATATTTAGCATGGAATCTAGCATTCCTTATTATGTGTTTGCCAAATGAATTCTCTTCGATTGGTAAATATTTTAACTTTGTTTTTCTCGGTTCAGTGGGAAAGGTTCCATTTATTCCATACGTAGGTATATTGAGAGTAAAACCGATTTTAAATCCGAAAGCTCTGTCTTACTCTGTTTGCCTTAGAAAATCGTTTTTGTAGGTGCAAAGCTACTTCAAAGCATATCTAGGGGGGAAATATGCTATAAAGCCTAAGCTATTTATTATCCATACAGAAAAATAGTCTTCCAGTAATTTATGATATGGCTCCTTCCTTACCTTTCCGCTGGCTATACTTATTATAAGTATATCTACCCTAATTAACAAAATAATAAAACAGTTTTAATTCAGAAGAAGGACTTAAAGGTTGAAGCGCCAGCGTGTTAAAAGATGGGATAAATGTCATCGGACCAATTTTACTTGTACGTTTACATGAATAATTGAATACTTGACTTGAAATCCACTTGAAGCTCAGGTAGGGCGGTTGATTGAATTAATTCCAATTACTTTACTTGAATTTTCCTTGAATTTAATTTTCCAATTACTTGAGTTTAAATTTACACGTTGAATCAGCGTTTTCATGATATTTTGATTACTTCAAGCATACTTCAAGTATACTTCAAGTATTCAGGTGAAGGTAGTGATAGTTAACCCTTCGTTGTCAACTGACTAATTTCCGGTGGTTTTGTAGAAGTTCCTTATCGTACCTATACAACATGTGAAAAATTCGAAGTTATGCCACAACTTTATGCTTCCTTTACCTACAAATATTTGGAAAAGGTAGTTCAACTATAACTGATTAAATATGTTGAGCAGCTAAGCATTATTTTTGAATATCAGTCAGGCTTTAGACAGACAGCAGCATTCTTGTGAAATAGCTCTCAACTGGCTAATATTGGAATGGAAGCAAGCTAGTGATGAAGACAAATTTATTATCGGTATTTTCATAGACATGAAGACGGTAGATATAAATATTTTGTGTACGAATTAGATAAGTACGGAGTTAAAGGTCGTTTCTAATAAACTGATCACAGAGAACTAATAAAATAAATGAATTTATGTCAGGAGCAATAAACTGTTCCTTAGGAGTATCCCAAGGTTCTATCATGGGAGCATTGCTGTTTCTTATTTACATTAAATATGTGGGTAATATTCTGGATCACTGGAAATTAAGACAGGTGACAGTGTGAATTTTAAGAGTAATATGACTAGAATTAGCCTTGCAAATGGTAAATAACGAATAAGTTTGATCTTAATAGTGCAGAAACAAAAATGATTGTTATTAACACTAATGAAAGACTCAAATATTGTTGGTGTCGCTTATGAAATGGTTGAAAAAATTAAGAATTTATAGATAATAAAAATGGGGTAGATTTGATTTTGCTACTATCAGATAGAGCTTCTTGAAGCTCGGAGGGCTACTTTTTTTATTATAATAAAAATTTGTATATTTTATTTTTTTTTTTATATACGTTTATTGATATAAAATTTATTTTTATGCAATTGCACCTTATTTTAATATGTTCGCTCCCCCAAATTTTCAACCTAGATACGCCGCTGTTTTGATTCGGTATCATTTATGTCCTGGCCGGTTTGTAGACTCAGTCTCGACCTGGGTACTACATATTATTAGTAAGATTATTAAAATTGAAATGTAAGTTTTAAATAAAATTACTATCATAATCTTGTACATAATTATAAATTTGACAAAATTTTAATTGGGTAGATGCCATAGAAAATAAATGTAATGAAAAAGTTAAATCCGTCTCACAACATTGTGTGCATATCCCATCCAAATGACAAATCAGCAAAAGAAACAGGTATCCGGTTTGAAATATTGGGTCGGAATTTTCAATTAAATTTACATATTTTTTGTTTGAACAATTTTTTTTATCAAATTTATTATCATGAAGTGTTCATGGCACGTGAAACGTAATATAATCTCAGATATTGAATTAGATTTCTTTCAGAATAATTTTATTAAAACTAAATTTCATATTATGTCCACTTTGTGATAATTCACCTTTTTCTGAGAATACTTGAAAAAAATCTCAAGTGATATATGACCCGGCATAAGCCAGTCACATTACTGTCTGTCAACGTGTAAAAATTAATAAAATTGTTTTTATCTTTTTTCTTTAAGACTCCACTCTTAAAAACTTCTAATTTGCATATTTTTTTAAGATATTTATTTCAACATTAATTTTCTTATCAATAATAATAAATAATGTTGAAGATATTTTTGCTCTTTTTTTTTTGTCATACCCACAATGCTTATCTAAGTATATATTGTTTATTATATGTGTTTCACTATATTTTTTTACTATATTAGATCATATATAATGGTCTAGAAAAAACTGAAAAAGATAAACACAAAAGCAAAAATGTCATTATTGAAAATTAAGATAATTTGTCACCATCAGCTTCTGTTTTTTTTTCTACCTTTAATTAATGCAAATTCCGAGAATAAAAGTGAATTCATTTTCTGCTCAAGGTCAGATATTTTGTCTCACTTTAAGACTGTTTTGTATACAAATAAACAGGCATCACAAAAATACGTATATTATTCCCGAGCATGGAGAGCAAAATGGGAAAATAACATACATCCGATGTGAATTAACCGAATTCCCGCCAAAAAATTTTTTTTTTTTTAATTTGACAAAAAATTTCAATAGATATTGAATACCTACTTAATTAAGTCAGGAGCGGTGTATAACGAGAAGAGGCATTTAGTATAAATAGAAGGAAATTCTTAAAGAAGTAAATTGTCAACAAAAGTCTACAAAACTATCAACATGAAGGTATGTACATTGTAAATGAGTGGATTTTTTAATTTTGTAATGATGTTATTATGTTTTTTTTTCTAGCTCCTATTTTTGCTCTTGGTTTGCCTAATTGCCGTCGTTCATGGAGGTGTGGTCAGCTATTATAGCTCACCTCTTGTATACTCTTCCTCATATCCAGTAGCTTACAGCAGCTATCCGTACAGCGTTTATCCGTACAGTGGCTATGGCGGTTATTATGGATTTATTAAAAGATAGTTATAATTATCAGTTTAAACTCAATGATGACATGATTTTGGCATAGAATCGTTTTGTATATTCTACTGGCTTACGTACAAATATAATTATTTTAGATTGTTAAAGAAGTGTTTTTTTATTATTCGTATTGGTTTTGTTGTTGTTGTTTTTTATAGTGTTGCCAAAGGAAGACGTATTCAGCAATTCCGTCGTCTGCCTAAAGCGACAGATCTCGCTGTCGACCTTACCCATATTCTTGAGATGATATCTAAAAGGGCAGTGCCCGTTATGAGCCTTAGTTCTTTTCTGTTGAGCGTAAGGAATATTTTTGTCCTCTGTTGCGAATACGTAATGAATTTCTCCACTTATCTCAGCACTGGGATGTTTTCTCAGTGTACAAATTTAATACTGTCCCCCAAAAGCCTGTGTTGTGCGACAACATTGACAAATGCTCCCGAGAAAAAAGTACTTACAGCATCAAGCAAGTGATCAAACTTAAAAAAATATTTTTCATTTTCATTCATTTTCAGTTCGTTCTATGTCATACGAATTTCGAAACTATGTATTCTATGCTGAATAAAAACAATAGAAAATGTTATATTTGCTCTAAGATCAATAGATGAAAATAAAAGTTAAATCAAATGAAAATGCAAAGTTTTGTATGGAAACACCCAGAGGGGTTGTTTGATTTAGTATATTTTTGCAATTTTATTAAATATTGCTATGAAAATACCATATACCAAATTTAAGCTCTCTCTACGTTCGACGCATTCTCAGGCAGTGCCCGAATATACATACATATAATGAAAAACGAATTTTTTTATGGCAACCCTACGAAGGAGTTGTACGATTTACCATTTTCAAACTTAAATATACTTTTTTTAATAATCCCGTGTGCAAAATTTCGGCTCTCTAAGTGAACGTGCTCTCGAGTTATCATGAGAACAGAACAGACAGACAGACGGACGAACGGACGGACATTCACAAATCAAAATAACTTTTAATATTATGCATGGATGTCCAATCAATTCTACTCTACCATAATTATTTCTATGCGTAACAAACGGAATGATAAATTTAATACACCCTGTTATTTATTTTCATATCGGGTATAAAAAGAAATAGTTCAGCTAATAGGCTCGCGCAATCAGGGTTCCGTACCAGAATTTTATCAACGAACAGTCGATCAACCTAAAAAGAATGAATTGTGGCACATTGTTCTGGAACAATAGTAATCGAGCGTTATCCCTTTAGTTAACTCTATATTTCATATATTTTAAACACTGTCAAATTTCAATAATATTCAAACAGACGGATGCAAGAATAATTGTATTAAAGTTAATCTTATCAATAAGCGTTGTCTTATAAGTTAACACACAAAAAACATTTTTTCCCAGCAACTATGAGACTGATGAAAAAAGCTGCAGTTTTCTTGTTATCTATATCACTAATCCTGATAATATCATAATTTTAGCTTTAGAAATCTAGAAGATCGAGAGACGGTATTTTTTCGCACATTTTGGACACCGTACTTTCTTCTATCGATGTGTCACAAGTAAAAGGAAATGAGTCACTGAATTGGTCCTGAATTTAAGTAAATATAGGTATAATTCATAAAATAAATTACATTCTGATCTCCAGTACAAATTTCCATGTTTCAGTGCAAGACTTTTAAATTAATTGTGTTCTATTATAAATATTGTGTTATAAGCTATTGACTGTCAAGAACAATTGTAACAGTTGGTACTAATCACGATATACAGAGTAACAAGATATGATCGTCCGGGTTGTCAAGTGCGTGTGACGTCACACGAATCGATTCTTAAAACTGAAAAAATAAAGTGATAATATTTATGTCAATTTATTCCACTGGATCGATTGAAAATGTTGTAATAAATATAATATGAGCTTCTTATCATAAATAAACATTGAATTTGTTAATTTAAACCTCATTTCAGGGAAATCTGTTCGAATCATTACAAAGTGCCGCGAAAGTTTTATCGATAAAAAATGCAAAATAAGACAGAATACTTATAATTAATTATTTAAGATCTTTTTATTATTTCTATAGTGAAATTAGTTAGTGGTAATGGAAATTTTCTCAAATAGAAGGCAAATTTGCGATGCATCATAACGAACTGTAAAAAGTGGGGTTAGTGGCAAATTGAAATGTGGAACACAATTCTGATAATATTCCTTCAATTTATCTTTAGGTATAGAAAGTAAAATGGTAATTATTTTAAGATTTTAAATGGATGCAGTAGAATAAATATACATAAATATTAAACTTCTTATTTTTCACTTTTTAAGAAACGCGTCATGCGAATCGACTAACACAGAAAATGGCGAATCTATGGTGCCAGATAGTCATAGTTTGTTAGTCTGTATACCGTGGTATTAATGTTACTTTAATTTTGAATAACCGTTTTGCAAGTTATGAAGAGAAATTCAAATTTCAATTGCAATGAATTACAAGTTTTATTGGAACTAACGATGAAATATAAAAACATTATTGGAAATAATTTAATTTATTGGTGAAAAAAGCTGAAATACGGCAAAAGCAAATTTATTCAAAAATGATGAAATGCTAAAGTAAAACTAATAAAAAATAAAACTACAAAAATAAGTTATAATATATAAACATATATAAGTACTCATTTTTTGCTGCCATTTTTAACCAAATGTATATTATTTAAATTTTCTATTGTTTAAGCGTCATAGCTCCTTGGTTTAAGCTGAACTGCTATTTAAGTTAAGTTTCATAGTATAACTTACAAAAACTACTGAATAATTTAAACCATGACTTAAACCAAAACTGAAGTTTAGACCCGGACTGTATTCAGGCACCAAAAATCTAAAACGATTCATACCTCCATTCCAATTCCAAACTCGAAAAAATCAGATTTCGACCAGAAATTCTGAAATAAATTTAATCCTACATTATCACATTGTCAGTTTTTAATCCAAAAAGTTTCTGGTTTACGAAATTATTTAGCTTATTATTAGAACTTGCCAAGTTTAAGACTGAAAAGGTGATATTTGCATTAAATTTACCTTCACCATTTTAAATTTCAATATTTTTGGTAATTGAATAAACTAGTAAAAAAGTACTTGATCCATTTTTTCACATCTATGTTTTTCCTAAATAAGTTTTTACATTTTACAAAGATTTCCGAGTAGTACTTTACACGTTTGAAGAGTAAAGTAAGACCTATCAAGGCCATATATTGGTCAACTTCTTATACTAATTCCCAAATGGGGCATAGAAATATGTACTTGTAAAACTGACAACTGGATTTCTAGGCAGAACCAACAGGTTTATGGATAGTCTGCTATTTTTAGATGTCAAATAAATGCAATATTTACTTTATATTGCAATTATTATTCCAAAATTTTAATATAAGGAAGAAAATATGAAGCAACTTAAAAACCGCTTGTAACAGACGAAAAGGTATATATGTATACATACATAAATAATATTAAAACATAAATTCGAATAAAATCTCTTTGCTGATTAAAACGTTGGGAAAAACATAAATTGTCTCGGAAGTCAAACAATTCTGTTGTTATACCTGCTCCTAGCTGCAATCCATTCCCCGATGTATCATACATCCCATTATATATTTGAATAAGAGCTTAAAGGCCATGACACAATGGTGGCTTCGGTTCTCGCTCCGGCTCCGGAGCCGAAGCCTGTCCAAATCAAATGTGAGTATGGCAGTGCTACATAATCCAATAGCGGCTCCGGCTCTAGCTTCGATTTCGGAGCCGCAGCCGCTATCAGTTGATATTTGATTTTCAGCGGCTTCACAATGTCATACGAAGAAAAGTTAATTGAAATAACCGAGGAAATTGGTATTCCTAGTGAGTGTGCTTTTATTTTAATTCATTTTTGTATTGTATTGTATTGTTTTTTAATAAATTATTACTTTTCAAAAAATTTCTAAACATTTGATAACTTAATAATATAAATTAAAGTTGTGATTATGAAGCAGTATTTATTATTTGAATTATTTGAATTAAAAAAATATTGATTTACTTAGAGGTGAAATTGAAAGCGAGGTGGAAGTCTCTGAGAAATACGTATAGACTTGACTAAGCAAAACATTAAAGCTGCTCACTCCCATCCTAAATGTCTGCTTAAACATCTCATGGTCGAACGACTTAATAAATTTGTAAGTCGTTTCAAAAAAACCATGCTCCCTCCTTTGCATGTAAATTTCACGCACCCAAAAACGTCTTTTCCCTTCTTTTCTTTTCTTTCGCCATCGCAACTAAATTCAACACTTGCACCCGTTTATTATGATTCATTCTACTTTTCTTTAATTCCCTCTGTATTTAACTACTACGAATCTACGAAGCCGCCATTGTGTCATAGTCGGCTTCGATTTCAACGATTTGACAGTAGCTGGCTTCGGCTCCGAAACCGGAGCGAGAGCCGAAGCCACCATTGTGTCATCGCCTTTAATCAATTTTATTTTAACTGGAACATTCACTATCAAGGGTATTGTTTGCTTCTTCTTCAGCTCTGCAAGAAAAATCAGTCTTAAATATAAATCGTACAGACAACTTAGTAGTTTTGTCAACTTACTTTAAATAGTGCCTTCTGTTTAAGTCATCTAGACCGCTCTCCTTTTGCTGCTTACTAGTGCTCTTGTTGCAAAGATATTGTAACTTTCTTAATGGCAAATTTATTGAATGTACACCTGACTTCGATAAGATTTTGAACGCTTATTCCTATGTAATGATAATTGTATTAACTTTAATTACTTTAATCATGCTTATCCAAGGATGTTATCACTCTCTGTAAAGTGTTCACTACAAACGCGAAATATCTTGGACGGTTTCTTTCCTAACTTTACCTACATACAAATCCATTCAGATTTAAGATTATCGTCCTTAGGAAACAAATGAAATTTTGTTTTTATCGAATTTGTTAGAACACTGAGGTACACAGGTCATGACAATTTTTAAATTTTAATTTAACTATTGAAATTGAGATCACAAACAAATAAATTTCGTTCAAGGCAAGTAGATATCACTATCATCCATAAACGCATGGGTTACGCCGTCCCAACTTTTCAATATTAGAAAGCACACCGCACGCCCTATTAGACTGTTATAGATGTTTCCAAAATTGTTTCAAATTACATTATTGTTAGGAGATGTCGCTTCGCCACTTGCAAAAAATGTGATTGAAATTATTTTTGAATGGTAAAAATCAAATTTTTCCAGCATATAAAGTAAAAAATGGTTTATAACCAAATCGCAAAAGCTGTAAATAACAAGCGAAAGACAAGTAGAGACATCTCCTATATACAACATAGAAATGATTCTGCAGACATTTTCTATACCTAGGAGTCTATGACATTTCCCCAAAAACCGTTTGCCAAAAGGACGTTTCCACTGAAGACGTTTTGCAAAAAGTTCATTTCACAAGAGGACATTTTACAAAAGCAATCTTTACCAACTGAGACCAAAGACAACAGTCGTTTGCCAAAAAGATCCTTGCCAAAAATATCTTTATGTTTCTACAAATTCCTTGCAACATATTTTCTTTTTGTAGAAACACGGCTTTTTCCTCAGAATTATTTTGATGTGCTCATCTTTTAAGCACACAAGATAATTTTGTTTTAACTTTTGTGGATATCACGTCGATATGAATTACACTTATCATTTACGGCAAACTTTGCATTTCAGACCGTACGGTATAGTTAATTTTGAAATTTTTCAATATTTTGGGAAACATCCATTTGGTAATGATATTTTGGGAAATGTCCATTTGATAATGATCTCTTCGTAAAGATCTTTATTTGGCAATCATCTTTTTGAGAAATGACTAATTTAGGCAAATAAACTTTAGGAAAGCGTACCTTTTACTAATCGTCTTTAGTACAAATGTCTGTTTGGGAATTCGGTCAAATGGGATACTCCCATACCTAGTCTATAAGGGTAGTAAACTTGAAGTTTTTCGACAATTTACTTTACTATTTGTATCCGAAAGAAAATACCTGAGACGAATTGAGGAATTAGTTCCAAAAACTATAAACAGTACAAAAACAAAGACAAATTTCAACTAAGAATGATTATATCATTATTTAAATTACTATATAATTAATTGCACTTTGTCAATGCTGTTAGGTACCAAATAATTTATTTTAATAATTTTTCTGAATTCTTCATATAAATTTTGATGCTATGACGTCACTCAAGTGTCAACAAATTAGTAAAATTAGTCTGAATGGGCCAGTACAAACATATTAAGCACTAAAAATTTTACTGCAATTGTGCCCAGACCTGTCATCACAAGTTTTAATTGTGTTAAAGATAATAATAGTGATTGTATCATAAATGCACGTAATGAGAATTTAATTATTATATTATCACGTAAATCTCAGATAAAGAATTGAACACTCGTCGGATCAGAAATATCAAAATCTCAAAATGTAGCATACGGAGTTTTTTCTCCCTGAATGCCTCTAATCTACGAAATGTGCAGCATTCTAGCAGCGTCTAAGCTCTACCTGTATAGGCCGAAATACAATGATGCCGACACAACATTTACGACGACAAATTAAATGTTGACCTTACGGCAATATCATGTTGCTGTACCCAATGGAGCCGACCGATTTTGTCGCCGTATCCAGAGTTGGGAATAATTGAACTTTTGTCGTCGTAATTTGATTTTGACAATTTTACGACAAAAGTAATCCCCAATATCAAAATACATATTAAAAGAAAAAAATCAAAAGAAATTGGAGTAAAGTTAAAAATAAGTGGTAGGTGATATTCTGTAATCCACATAAACTCAGCGTTAATCATTTTTTAGTACATTTTTACAACTTTTCTTTTACTATCTTTCTCATTTTGATAATAAACTTCAACAAATAATTTTAGCACCTGTCAGCGAACATAAAGAATGCCGGTGTTATTGGGTTAATTCGCTTAATGAACTGTCAATTTCACTGACTACAACGAAAATGTCTTCAACAACCATCTAACTTGTCAGTTCAGTTAAAAATTGTAGAACATTGAAAAATTTTTAAATTTGTTTGCAGCCATTTTACCTTTCCATTTTCCTAAAAAGCATTGAAGATCAGAAAATATGGAAAAACTTTTTGAAAGATAATGCGCAAAAGCTCTGACACGAGTGTCCAAAATAAAACATATACATATGTATAAATGAAAAAATTATTTAAAAAGAGAAACATTTATTTTGTAATAAAAAAAAAACAAAATAATGACAAAATGGAACTGTATATTCTTATTGAAATCGAAATCTAAGAATAGTCTCTGCAATCACCTGCTTTTTCAACATTTTTAGAAAATCCAACGAAATCACCAAAATTAATAAAAGAATATCCTCGAATACACATCAAAATTAAAGTCAAATCTGAGTAATTACAAATGTATGGTGGGACTAGATGTATTAGTATTCAAAAAAAAACTTTTTATTATTCAGTTTTTCTGTTTGAGATATTCACACATAAATTTTTAATTGTCGAAAACAAATTTTGGATTTAATTAATTTTTTCACATGTTTATGTGATAACAAGACAAAGAGCTAGTGAAAAAAAACTCATTTTTAGACAACTGTTAACGCTTACTTTTGTATTTTCTGTGACTAATTTAAAATAGAAGAAAAAAAACGTTCAGAATGTTCATTGTGACGGCATACCGAAATTAGTTAAAACATTCCACTTACTATATAGTGTAATGTATCAACTGTAGTCTCTCAAAAAAAAAAAAAAAAAAACTATACAAAAAATTAAAGCCTGTTTCTACCAGTCTCGTCCATTAAGAAGACAAGCTTCGTAGATGACCACCTTGTGATGTCTTCAGTATAAATAAGAGACCATCTGCTCTAAATAAACAGTGTTAGTTCAAAACAAACAATCAACTAGTCAACATGAAGGTAACAGACGCAGCTTTTCGTATTTTGTGAACTATTTCTAATTTATACTTTTAATTTTTGCAGATCTTATTCTTGCTCTTGGTCTGTATTGCTGCCCTTGTTCAAGGAGGATTGGTGCATACCTACAGTTCACCACTTGTATATTCTGCACCAATTACATATTCATCACCACTTGTCTACCGTTCTGTTTATCCAGTCACCTATACTGCTCCTGTCTCTTACGGAGGATACTATGGATTCATTAAAAAGTAGAGAAAGAGTTGTTGAAATTTGTGAGTAATGACTATGGCATGTCTCTGGATTTTGATCAAATGAATAAATTATTTAGGATAAACTGAAATTGTTTGAATAATATTATCATAAGTGCCCTTCGGACTGTCAGTCAGATTCAATTTTTTTTTTTTTTTTCAAAACATTTAAATTAGTTTACTTCAAAACCTTGAAGTGCTAACGTTTCTAACGTACTCTCTTCAAAATATTTCTCGGTATTATTGCATGAATACTTACGAAGAGCGCTCCTTCCAATTTCCTTCAATTCGGACCCTGTTAAATTAAATGAGGTTTTAGCCTATACCCTTAGTTTTATAAATTTAAAATCTAACAACATACTATGTCAATCGGTATATATTCATGGGCTAAACCTGGACTAACTTCCATCTCCATGAATATACATATCCAGTTGAAATTAGGTTGACTCAACTCGAATGTACTTGATGAGTGATTAGAGCCCAAATGGTGGATGCTATGCAACTATCGTATATATGTAGATTGAGTAAACGAATTGCAAATTTTTCGTAGGGGATTTGATTTTGTGGGTCCGTATATTAAATTGATTGTATTCGTTTTTATACACTTTGATAATTTCAAATGTAACGAAAAGAAATTTAGTTAATGAGGACAAAACATTCTACTGTTACGTTGCATTTATATTTCACTGCAACTCCATTAAACAACCTTTGAGTAATCAAAATTGTGAGTCAAAAACTAGACCAAATACACATCAACTTCATCTCTCCATGAATACGTTGTAATAGAGTTGTGGATAGATGTAATCAATAAAAATTCCTGGAATATTGAACAATCATCAGATATAAACAAATTGAAATTTTTTCAGGACAGTTTTGTACTCGAGACTGGCTGGATGGAGCCTATACTCAAATTAATTTAAGCCTCCCCTTAATCCCTTTTATAGATCTTCCAACTTAACGGCTTCTCTGTGCATTACCTTACCTCACCGTAGCATTTAACTAATGCAACTCCATTTCCTACATTTTCTTATTCCATTTTCGATCCCGCTCTGTCCTAAATGAAAATAGCATGTTATGGATTTCGTCGTCCGTTACATCTGACAACATCAACACCGTGTTCTCGTGAAATCAGATTTAATTTTAATTTTCTGTGGACTTCCATATCAGAAACAATGGAAAGTCTTCTTGTCCTTATTGAATGGCCTTCGAGAATTCCGAAAAAAAAACTTTTTCCTAACCTATGTATCTATCTATGGGACAAGCTTCCTCTCAAAATATTTGCAAGTGAGAAATAAAATTTCAATTTCAATCACTTCAACTTCTTGAAACGAACTTATTCGACTATGGAGTTAGGCCCGAATTACAATACTTCTCCGTCGACTTAAACTTTGCCCAAATAAGAAATGCACGTGGCACACGTGGCGACAGCGACTTCGATTGAAACTGAACTTTGCTCAAAGTGCAAAGATGGTGGCGGCTGCGGCCAACATCAATTCAGAAATATCCACGTTAAGGAAAAAGTGTAGAAAAAATTCGGCAAAGTTAAAGTCGACTGATCAGTCGTAATTTAATTACAAATTTCACCTCAGTGTCGACTTCGACTGAAAATCAAGTCGAAGTCGACTGACAAGTCGTAATTGTACTTCGGGCCTTAAGCTCCATGTAGAAAATTCTACAATTTCCCAACCTAAGAACTCTAGGTTGGATGCATTTTCATAAATGGTGTAGAATTGAAAATGAGATTGCTGACGAAGATCTCAGATATATTATGCAATCATTATTCTGAATAAGTTCTATCACTTTAAAACTTATTTTCTCAGCTTCATCCCTCGAAAGCTATGAAACTACATATATGCATAAAATACATCTATTTCTTTGCAGGTAATCTAATTCAATCTACAAATTTAGATAGGATTTGCGCTACCAAATAAACTTTCAGTTGCATTATTACAAGATCTAACATGGCTTTTTAGTGGGTAATATATAAATTAGAAACATGACTGTTATTATCCATTACATCATATTACTCGCTCTAACTTGGAGTCTCTGTATTTATGGCAATGTTTCATTGATAGATAATGATAATTAACTTTTAGTACCTAACTAATAAGCAATTTTGGTATACTTTTATTGAACATAATAACGGCAACAACTTTCTTCAATATGAATAGATAACACATACTTCTGTAGATAACTTCTCGAAGATTTAATCTCTTAGCTGCCGATCCAGCACAATTATATCAGCTCCAAATTATTCCAAAATATAAAAATTTGGCGCCAAGGTCAAATGTAAAAGACGTATACTCCTATGAACTTAAAGAAAAACTTAACACACTCAAAACCATGTATCAAAAACGATGAATCAAAAAAGATAAATATATGCCTTCTATTTAAATTAATTTCTTTTCACCATAAACGCATGCAATTGGATTCATTTGAATGAGATTGTGATATCAGATATCATTTACTACTTGCAGACCATGATTCAGTTTCTCACAATTTTTAACAAATTGAATAAAAATGTTAATCAAATAAGCTAGCTCGGATATAAATAATTTAATAGTAATAAATGTGTTGATCAAGACTTAGTAAAGTTATTCTATAAGGAATAATTTACATATAAAAAAAGCACATACATATAACTCGAATTTGGGTTACCATGCTTCTTATTTTCTGTTTCTACATATCATTTTTTAATGCGGGAGTACGTCTCTAATTAATCAGAAGAGTTAGTGAGAAATGAATTATTACAACTGCCAACACCGGGGAATATGACGTCATTTCAAGTATAATAACATTGGATTGAACCCATACAAATATTTACAAGTATAGCTTTCCCGAGCTCTCAATTGGCAGCTTCGTCATATGGTTCGTTTAAGTTCATTTCAATTTCAAAAGAATATTCTTATTAGAAATTTCTTTCCTATTTTACTAGACCTTATTCACTTTCCCGTAGCTATATTTACACTTAGGAAGCGGAAGTGGTCTTTGACTACGGTCCCAAATAGTCAAAAAGTGACAACGCAAACATGGTGAACGAATATTTGTCAACACTCCAAAAATAATAATATGTTGACTAATTATAATAGATACCTGTATATAATACAATCGAATCGATTATAACATGCAGCTCTTCCATACACAACCGTAAATAATATTATGACACATCACTTCCTTTAATTTTCTGCTATAAGCACTTCAATATTTTATGATGTTTTTTTATTGTTTTATTTTTGTTACCAATGCAGTTTTATAATACATAATTAAATTCCCTCAGTAACTCGATAACGCTGATATTGAGCATCCATAGATTTTAAAAAAAATTCAAATATTTGCGCCTTAATTTCAATGCTCTTTTTCCGAATCAAGTGCCATCTGTATGCCAGTATTTCACCAACAATAAATAAATAAAGGGCAGCAGATAGCTCTCTGTCAGTGTCAAGTCTGCCGAACGATTCAAATCATTATATTTTATATTTTTGCCTCTAAGTGCATAAAACGAGAGCTGCATCATGGAACTATTGAGAAGCAGAAGAAGGCGAAGTGTAATTATCCATACCCAATTAACGAAAATCAGAAATAAGGGCGACACAGAAAGTTCAGCGTGATTATACTTCCGCGATACTACTGCTAGGGCAAGCACTTTACTACTTTTATTCTTAAGTAACATTGGCTTTTGGTTTAAAATTTAAACAATTTTCCATTTTCATAGCAAGCCATGCAAAAACGGTCATTCAGTTAATATTAATTTTTTATCGTGCTTCTAGGATGCTTTGGGAATTTATTTCGTATCGTATGTCATAATAAAATTATTCGGCCCATTTCTGCGTTGATTATCATTAAATTTATTTTATATAGAAGTTAAATAAAGGTATTCAAAATATTTTATTGTTCAGGTCCGCAGAATGGGAGACGCAGACGCACAACAAAATCCTAATTATAATCCGTCCACAAGTTTGGCGTACGTGATTTTGGCTGGAACATCTGGCTGGGCTATCAGGCATACAAAAAGCGATACGCCCTGGGCGCTTGGGACCTTTTCCTTTCTTCTGGGGCACAGTTTACTTGGAGCGTTTAATTTTACTAATCCAGAAAAAACTGAAGGAGCTCAGGCGACCTTCGAACGTACTTGTGTTGTAGCTGAGGTAATACCTTTGCCAATGATAAACACAGAATTGTACTTGCTTGCTGGCTTTGACGAATGGATAGCGATGACACATGCAATATCGGCCTTTATACCGTTGGTTACACAATTCGCTATTGAAACGGACCACAACGACAAATTAGTTGACGCTGTTATACTTGGTAACATCATATCGATAATATACTTGTCGGTAACCGCAGATTGTCCATGGGCAGGAGGCCTAGCGGCGCTAACAGCAATTAATCATTTTGTATTCAAGCGTATATCTGAACGTTTCGAAGTGCCAAAGATGGATATGATAGCTATTGGTTTAAGTTTTTTCAATATATTTGCTGTAAACTGTTTATGTGAAGCAAAGTTTAAACATTAAAATTGAGTTGGCGAAACCAATGGCTAACATTTACCGAAATTGCTACAATAAGCTCTTTAAATTTTTCTATATATTTTTAAAAGTTATTTTATTTTGTATCGACTGTATTATATAACAAATTTATATGTAACATTATTGGAAAAATTAATAATATACATTTTAACAAGTTCTTGCTTCTTTAAATCTTCTCGGAAAAGCTTTTTACATAATTTCATTCTGCCCGTAGTTCATTGATCCTGTTCTGTTACTATCAAACGAGTAAAATTTCGTATGGTCACCGATCTGATTTTTGGAAGTTATTTTTCGCAAATATTTCTAGAACGGTTCGTCGGATTTAGTTCATTTTTGAAATTTTATTTAATATAAAAACACCATGTACCAAATTTCAACTCTCTATGTCGACGCGCTCTCAGGCAGTGTCCAAATATATAGTGAAAAACGAAATTTTTGTATAGCAGCCCCACAAAGGAGTTGCCCGATTTGTCACATTTTCACACTTAATTTTACTTTTAAGTCCGTGTACAAAATTTCAGATTTCTAAGTGAACGCGTTCTCGAGTTATCGTGCGCACAGACGGGCAGCCATGCAAAAATCAAAATAACTTATTATGCGTGGGTGTCCAATCCATTTTGCTCTATAAAAACGTTTGATACCGGAAGGTTAAAAGATTTTCCAAAATAATTAGAATTTATTCCTTTTTCTATAAAATGCTTCAACTTAATAATTACAGAAAATTGTATTATTATTCAACAAAGATTATTGTTAAAGATAGATGCATATGCCAGTTTGGAGGTATAAGTAATTTTCCCTCTTATCAGCCGTTGTCGCACTTTATGAAATTTTGTTACTCGGTGATATGAGGATTGAACACTGACATATATATAAATGGACTGCTTGATCTCCTGTTTCATGTGGCACCAATTTTGATTTCAGAAAGTATGCTCTCACTGTCAATGCTACCAACTGTCGTATATTTAAATTATTTGGGAATTTACGAATATGCATGTCAGTGGGATTTACCGAATTTACTATAAAAGTATTTAGGACTATTTGTATTGTTAAATTTTAATTATGATTCGAGGAAGTGTTTTTTACAAGGATTTTTACAAGCAATTTCTCGTTCCTAATTGTTACAGTTCAGTGGGAAAGTATGCTCTCACGGAAAGAGACAGGAATATGAAAATGGTGCCATTTGCTTTCATGCATTTTTGGTTCAACAAGCAGTCCATTTATATATATGTCAGTGGGATTGAATAAAAGACAACTTCCGGAATTGGTCCGAATGAGGGCGCCACTGGACTTAGTATTGAAACTCAGCCGAACTTAGATGGCGCCAGTAGACTTAGTATCGAAGAACTAGAGTGGTGGCGATAGTGTCGCAGATTTTATGAACGCATCCCAGGAATTTGCCGCCATCACAATCTTTACGTCACTTTGAACGCATTGCGTTGCATTTTGATTACATTTTTTAAACGAACGAAAGATAACGAGAACGAACGGGAGCACCGCTTGCTACGAGTAGAGCTGTTTTGTGGAGGAAAGACAATTTCTGCTCATTATTTGTCAAATATTTTAATCGAGAATAGTGTTTTATTTATAATATCCAGAAAATGCAGTGGTTAAATGAATTAAATGTGGACTTTTATTAGAAAAAAAGGTGAGGCAATTGAGTTTGGATGCTCGTTGAGCTTGTGTGATTGTGTTTATAATTTGAATTTGTTTTGTGTGAAGAACTTTAATATGAAAAAAGTTTCATAGGCGGTAAGTTTATCGATATTTTTATTTATAAGCGGGACTTAATTTCTAGATCCTGTGGAAATTTTTTCTTGTCGGTAAACTGATTCTTTATTGATGGATTTGAAAAAAATGCTTAAAACTTCGGTTCCTTTGCCGAATAACACACACAAATAAAGTATAGTTGCGGAAGAATATATTATCTTGTGAGCGATTTTAAGAACAGCTGCTCGAATTTTGACATTAAATAAACGCATACAAAAGCAACTATTTTATTGATGAAGAAGTGAATCGAAATACGTTTTGCTTTAAATTTTCATAACGATCACTTGAATCTTGATATTTTTGGTAGCCCTTCAAAGAGAATTTGTTGTTGGGATTCTGTATATCTTACAAGAAACACCATTTACCTGCATTCTGCACTGCTACAGCCCCTTGACTATTTTTTTTTAAGAAAATGTGAAAATTAGGAAATCTTGTTCATTTTGTCGATCATAAATTTTTGGCAGTGATTTGATGCGGTTTTGCTGTGATCAGTTTTTCTGTAGGTATTTCTTTTTGATTATTAGAAAACATGTTTTTTCGATTTTGTGTTTAAAATTAAATTCCAAATTAATATGTTGTAAGCAAGGGTAGGTAGGAAAATTTCTTTACAGGATTTTCTATTTACTGCATTTACTTAATTTGTTTATTACGCTTCATCAGATTATTTAATTTAGATTTTTCATTGTCTCAATTAAGCTTCAATAAATTGTGACTGATTTCAACTAAGATATAAATAATAAGATCTTTCTTAAAAAGATAAATAAAATGAGTTTAAATAGATTCTCAAAGGTATTTGGCATATTCTTATTTTGGAGGGCAGAAAACCTAAGTACATACCTCAGTTCATTATTAGATTTTACTACTTTGATTGTTATAATTACATAGTAGATTTACTGGTAAAATAAACAGAATAATTCAATTCACATCAATAACACAATTAGAACAATATTTATCGAACTATTAGCGGATATCAAACCTTAATTTATACCATCACTCGTGGAGTAATGAAAAGAAGCATGCTGCTTTGGAAAGTAGCTGAACAGGTATAAATCTAAGTCTTAAACCCCTAATATCACTTGATGAATACGGGTCTTAAGTTACAGCACACCAATAAAAGAAAAAAAGAAAATAATAATAATACTTTATTAGCTTTACAATAGCCCATTAGTAATCATAATACTTAATACATATTACGATAGTTCTTTTTGATAAATTCAATGCATAATTTCATTATATTTCTTTCAGCTCTATCCTATTTTAGCTTATTGTATATTTGTTTTCCTTATATAAAAGTGAATTTTGAGACCTACTGCAAAAGCCAAGTCGAAATTTATTGTCATTCCTTAAATTTATTGAGTGAATGTACTCTACTGCAAAAGTCAAGTTCTTATTCCTTAAATTTATTGAGTGAATGTACCCTGAACTATGGATTTCTGTATAAATAATCAGGTAATTCCATTATTCTTTCTTCAACAATCATTCATTTCAATCCATTTAACATTAATTTTTGGGAGATATCTGTTACATAACAATATACCTACCTAATTCTCATAGCTCTGTTTTAATGTTTTCATCCTACTCATCATTTCTTTTGTTACTTAAAAACAATATTCAAAATGTGGTCTAATAATCGAATTATATATTTGTATTGCAGTTATTCCTAATTCTCTTTAAAAATAATATTTTTTTTACCTATTTTCTTACAAATAATTTACAGGACTTAAAATTTAACTTATTATTCATTCCTAAATATTTAATTTCACTGACTTGCTGAACTTCATTACTACCCATTCTAATTTTACCACGAAATTCACAATTAATAGCTATACATTTTGACTTCTTCACATTAAATTTAAGCTTATTTATTTTTATTTATTTATAGTATTTAATCGATATCGATATCCATCCCCCGCCGTCCAGAAAAATATTTCGTGAAAAGAACTTGTACAGAAATGACAACTGAGGGTGCAGGTGCACTAGCTATTGTCAAGCCTAAGAGTGTGAATGGGTGTAAATCAGTGCGAGACGAACAGCATAAATAATTAGATTAGAATAAAAGAGCATTGGTTACCGAAGGGCAAGACCAGCTCGATCTGTTAATGGAGTGTCATTCAAAAAATCAAGAACGCGCGATCTAAATGCAATCAAACTAGGCGAGAGTGATCGAAATTTATTATGTTCCAAATGGGAATAACGCCAACAAAGGAGTTTTTTAGAATGTTGGATGAATGAGGACAGATAATTGAGTTAAACAGGAAACGTGGGGGACCTAACAAACTCCAATTTGGAAAAAAATATTGTGGTGTGCGAGATAGAATTAATTTAAACTAAAAAATGAGGTTGCGGAGTGTAAGGTACCTGTATTAGGAAAATCCATCGTGCAACCACGCAAATCACGCACCCGCCGTGGAAGACCGTACACATACCTGATAATTGAATTAAAGGAAGTGCGTAGTCTGTCAATATTTCCTACGGAAGTTCCAGCATATAGCTCCGCCTCATAAACGAAGTGGGAAAACTTCAGGGCGTTTGCAAGCTTCTTCCTTATAGATATTGGCAGGTACATGTTAATATTGTAGAGTTTGCAAAAACCAAAACCTACCCTGTCGATTAAGGTATTAATGTGGGGCGAAAAGGATAGGGTCTCATCTAAGATGAAGCCAAAGCTGGACACTCAGTCGCAATAGGGTTTAAGGGAGATGGGATCAAGGAAGAAGGTAATCGGTTGAAACTTGGCTGGATTTAGGGTTAATTTATTGCACAAGGAGCGCTGTGAAGGATTGGAGCACTTGGAACCATTAAATAAATAAATAATAAGGAAACGGCTTATCGGGTGAAAACCTAAGCTACTCGGCGAAATGTATTATTGTGCTCTGTGTGTATTCGTTTTGTCATGGCAGTAATGAAATTCTGACATTTTGAAGGGAACATTTAAATTGCCATGTAAAATAAACAAATTTTTAGCTCCACCTTATTTTCACATAATATTGCTTGGCGTTGCCTTTGTATGACTGACATAATTTAGGCAGGAATGACAATTCAATTGTAAACAAACAAACTGGCATTGGTAAAATGTTAAATTTTTTTGCCATGGCTGTTTAATTTTATAAATATTTCACTTTAATTTTGCTAGAAACACTATGATTAATTATAGTAAAGCTATTAAAGTTACTTGAAAAATGATTTCCCACGAACGCCATTCGTTCCTGCAGCACAGCGCACTTCATTACGATAATTTAAGACGGCGGAGTCTCTATAAAATATCGTTCACAAAAGAATATTTTACACTTTTTTCACACTACTATTAAGTAAAATCTAGTTAAATTATTTATTTATTACAATATCACAAATTCAAATCCGAAACTTATTTTCAAAACAATGAAATGTCAGAAATGTTGAACTGACATAAAATAGGCAGCAGGCCGGCCCTCTTGTCATCCCCCCCCCCCCGACCTTAGGTCATACTGTCATTGAATTGCTTAAACACGTACACTGTATTCGCACGATACCCCGCTTCCTTATTGGTTATTTATTCAATGCTTGGAACAGGAATTACCTTGCCTGACTTCCAAGCAGTAGGGAAGGTTGAAGTGGTGATGATGGTATTAAAGAGATGAAGAATATGATCAGAGAGGACAGGAAAACTAGCTTCAGAAATTTTAAGGGAATGCCATCCATGTCAACTGCATCCGATTTAACAAACGAAAGGGCGTACAAGAATTCAGAGATATCAACGTTGGAAAAGGAAAAGCAGTCCTGATTATCGGCGATGTTATTATTATTAACCGATCAAGAAGTAGATGTCAGATCAATTTGCACTGAAGCAAAGAAGCTGTTCATTACGTCAGGGTTCATGTCATGCTCTATAGAGTTAGAGTCGGAAATCACACCAAGGTTACGAACTTTCCCCCAAAGAGCCTCTTTGGTTTTACGCACCTCCTTCCGATACCTGTTCCGAGGTTGCCATCTCTCGGGCGTACATTGCTCAGAGTGAGCCTAAATGCAAGGTCATGAAGAGCCTGTGCTCTCTTGATAGCTGGGGTATGATACCAGTTGGATACAATTAGGCTTCTTGAAAATGTTTTGAAGAGGAACGTGCTGCTTACAAAGTTGAAACAGTACAATTTTAGAGTGCCGTCTGTCATTTATATAAACTAACAAGATAAAAGTTCCTAGCATGGATCCTTGAAGACCCCAATCGCATACTCTATTTCTTTGGTAGCTTTGAGATAAGTATGAGTTAAACCATTCATACACTTTATTTCTTATACCATGTATATATAACTAATCCATTAATATTCTATTGATCAAGTTTACACAGATAAATATGCAGCCTCATCCGCACGATATCTGTAGGTAGGGTGATGCTTCATTACTGCCCCCCCCCCCCCCAACCACTCTTACCAACAAGTTTTCGTGAGGCAGCATCCGGACTCGTTTAAACAGGGTCAATATCAACAGTTTCTTTGAAAATTGGGAAATACAGCTAGTACTTAATTTTTGTGTTCCAGTTCTTCCTAAATGATGTCTTATAGGAATGACCTTTGCAAAAGCCCGACTGTTTTCCGCGAAAAGAATGATCTCAAAGAAATCTTCGATTTGGCTGTGAATCACTTTCGTTAAGATTTTTCATGCATAGACTCAGTTTAGACAGGTCTGTAGGCTGCATACTGACTCGTCTAAACAGGGTCATTGTTAACATATTTATTGGTCGAAATTTTTCAGGCATGACTGCGTTTCTTCCTTTTTCTACTAGTATTACTAACTACTCCCCTTTTCCAACGATTGGTTAATGGTTTTCAGTATTGGTGTTCCTATTTCTTCCCGATTTTCAATAAATATTTTTGTATTAAGCATGTTAGAAGTCTTTCTTTTTATTCATATTAACAACTTTTCTCTTTAGAAGATTTAGCCCTATTAA
Source organism: Dioctria linearis (assembly GCA_963930735.1). Lineage (NCBI taxonomy): Eukaryota > Metazoa > Arthropoda > Insecta > Diptera > Asilidae > Dioctria > Dioctria linearis. The sequence goes on from OZ005742.1 coordinate 25,368,049, forward strand.
ATTAAACCTAAACTGACTATCAGTTTGCACCAGCATGTATTCCACATATGTAATTAAAGCAAAATAATGTTTTAGATTACAGGTCAGAATGAGATTACATTAGGAAATACGGATTGTAATTAGGTTACTATTACAATTTTAAGTATAGATTGGTTTGAATTAAATTATCAAAAGCCCAATCTACGAAAAACACGTACTACTTCCTGACATAAATATCTCAAGCCTAAAACTCAAAGTAAATGTATACCCAGCAGATCAGGCTCTAAATTCGACCAAGTATATTTGTATGTACCAATATCATACAGCAAAATTTTATTATCTGATCAATTTTTTGTCCGATAAAAAAAAACAAGTATATGTGCGTGAGGCGTTCACGCTTAACTTTGGTAGCACAATTTGGTGATCGACAGTAAGCAAAGGCATTCATATTTCTAACTGCGCCACCTGTACCAAGATTTCCAAACTCAAAACAAGGCTTGATAAAGTGACACAAACTTATGCAGATATGCTCTTAGGACTTGGGTTTTCTTATCAAGAAAGACTGCCGGTATTATTTGAAGTTATTGATGGATTTAATTTGAGAAACAAATCTAATGTCTTCACATAATTTGAAACTTACAATGCTTCACAAAAGAGACAGGTTGATAAAAGAAAGTACGAAAAAAGCAGAGCCAAATGGCTCCCTTGAGGTACGGCAGACGATGCTATACAGACTCCACAGATGGAATAAAGGAATAAGACTTGAATGTTTCTTTTAAGGGTGTAGATCTACATGCAAACATTCAAAGAATCGATTTTTTGGCATAACCTAAAAGTACAACTATACAAGATTATTGTGTAAAAATTTTAAGTTGATCTGATAAAAATTGAAGAAATGAGACTTGGAAGTGTACCACCTCGCTCCCATTTCAGAGCAGTATAACGCGGCGGACAAAGGCACTCTAAAATACACGAATACAATGCCTATAAGAAAAGGAGCATAGGTAGAAGTTGGTATTCTCTTCTAATATTCATATGCGCGCTGTGGATTCTCCTGCTAGTGCTTACAGAGCCCTTCATATTGTCGAAAGCTTTACTGCTCGTATGTAAGGTGGAATTGCAAACTTTAAACTTGGTTAGCTCGAAACAAGATTTTCAAAATCGGTGACAATGATAACTCGAGAACGAAATGTCCGATTTAGCTGCAGTTTGTTTTATTCTAAGCTATTTTCTTCAGTTTTTGATTTGGAAGTTGACAAAGTTAAGAGTTTTGTTAAGAAGTTTTTCTTTTCGCAAAAGCCTCGGTCAAAAACAGCTTAGGTGTTATTAATGGAGTCCCGTTGGATTTTTTTATATCATGACTTTTCCGTCGTCATGAGTTGTCACCGGAACGCACTTTGCTACAACATCGTCTTTAAAGAGCTGGGATCATTGGCATAAAGTCGATATATGTATATATGTATAAAAATTAGATTTTTGAATTCCATCGATCATTAAATAAATTCCGTAAAAAAATTTTGGAAAATCATTTCATGAAAAAAAAAATCGTGAAAGTGCACATTTTGTTAGCCTTTAGGCCTACCAGCAAGGCTAAAAGTGCGCATTTTCACGAAATTTATTTATTTTTTTCATGAAATGAATATTATTTTTCAAAACAAAACAAGAATTTATTTATTGCTCGATAGAATACAAAAATATAATTTTTGTATATATTATCGATTTTATGCCCATGCTACCAGATTTTTAAAGACAATGTTGCAGAAAAGCGACTTGTGGTGACAACTCCTGACGGAAAAATTATCTGAAATCAAAAATCCAACGGAATCCAAAAATAACACCCAGGAGCAGTTTTTTTTTTGGAAAAAACTAATTAACAAAATGGCGACTTTTTAACTTCAAGTGCTCATTTTTTACCCAAAAATCGGTGTTTGATCGGGCTATGAAAAATCGAAATGAAAAAGTCACGATTAAAAACTGAAGAAAATAGTTTAGAATTATAATAAAACAAACTATGTACAGCTAAATCGGACATTTCGTTCTCGAGTTATCATTGTCACAGATTTTGAAAACCCTGTTTTGAGATAATCGCGCTTAAAGTTTCAAGTTTTGTATATGTTCAAGGTGGTACTATTTCCAAGTCTCAAACCTTCAATTTTTATCATACCAACTTGAAATTTTTACACAATGAATGATCTTTCTTAACTAAAAAGGACTTAGTCCATTTTAGAAATGACCGAGCAAATCCATACAATTTATCGGACTCAGTCACTGACATATATAATATGGACTGCCTGATTTTCTATTTTATATGGGTCAATTTTTTTGGCAGGGGTGTAACAATTATCTTAATTTCAAGTTTCAATTTCGCTCTAATATTCATATTGAAACTTCAACAAATTACAGATGAATTCGAAATTATTTCTATTCTTGGAAGTTTATCCCTACAACATCAAAAAAATTTTAAACTTGATTTTTAAAGAAGCAAATTTAAGTAGTTTTTGTCGGCCTGTCCCTAATAGTAGGTATGGGGACAGAGAAAAACTTACATATATTTCTATTATATATATTCATTTCGAAAATCACTGAACTCAAACTGCACTATGGTAGATTTTGTATAGAACTTATTATTTGTTGTTCAGTGAAATAAAGTAGTTAAACCAAAAAGAGACAACTATAAAAAAGTGATCCCATAATAATGGCAAATAACGTAAGCAATTTCAGTAGTGCTCGCGGTCCATTTTATATATGTCAGTGGACTCAGTCTATTTTAGAAATGACAGAAGAAATCCATAAATTTATCGGTTTAAACAAACCGAGTTAAGATGACTTGTCGAAAGCATTACTAAATTCTGTACAATTACTTTTTTCGTACCCACCAATATTATCCGAGTCAGATTCCAACAAGCTAGTGGGTGGCTGTTATTTAAGATATAAATAAATTAAGTAAATTACATAACATTTAGTCAGTTTTTTGCTTGCAAATTATTAAGATAAGGTTAAGATGGGAAATCTGATCTGACTGCCGTATTCGCCAAAGGATTAAATCGATTTAGGCAGGAATTCCTTTAATAAATCTGCTAAATATGCACATATGTATATGTAGGACGTAGTTCGCTGCAACGCAACGATTTTTAGTATTCTTTTGTTTATGTTTTCATCCTTTCATTTTATTTTTTCTTTATAGTTATAATTATACTTGGGATTGATATATGTACATACTTTAGAATATTAAATGTTTAAATGTATTGTATTATCCTGTTTTTTTCCTTCATTCATATTATTTTGTCCAATAGATACTGTAACTTTTGTACTCTTTACATGAAATATATTTTTCTGATTATTGAATAAAAGTTGACTTTTGGTGTAAAGAACTATTATTATTTTACTAATTACACGATAAACATTCTCTATGGGAGACGATGTAATTGACAAGTCGGACAGAAACAAAAAACATAAGACGTACACAAGATAAAACAACATTAGTAGGCAATAACGTAGTCTACTCGATCAAAAAGAAAATAACGTTAAATCTATTTATAGTGACATATATTATTATTATTGTCTGTGTCCTTAAAGTTTAACTAATATACTTAATTTACTCTTTTTTTTCAGATTATTATAAACAATTTATTTTGTATTTGGACAATTTTATGCTGCAATATTACGCCTAGTCTTGCAAGTATTAGAAAAAAAAGTATAAAAAAAAACCGAACACTTAACACCTAATTAATTAACTCAAATATGGCTCCGCAAAGAAGTTTACGACCTACAACTACAAAGACGACTCTTCTGCCATTGGCAAGAAAAGGAATATCTACAAGGTAAGCTAAGCAGATTAAAATAATAAGCGACGAATTAAATTACAAATTAATGCAAATTTTCTCTATTTTTTTTTTTATATATATAAAGATCTCATAATCCTCAAGATCAAAATGCAAATCCCATCGTGACAAGAGGAAAACGAAAGGCTGACAATAGCCCACTAAAAAATGACAAAGTTAAAAGATCAGCTTTGGGAAACCTCACAAATAATGTCAATAATTTGTATCTCGAAGAAGAGAAAAGAAATATTCTTGCGAAAACTGATATTAACATTAGTAAAAAACCTACCAATAATGTATTAAAACTAAAGGTAGGTGATGCGGGTAGTTTTGACCTCCTTAAATAAATAAATATGGAATTACTTCTCCTTAGAATGAAATTATAATTGGACCACCAGTGCATTTTAATGGAGTAGTTACAAGAAATGCTAAAATGGTTACACGGGCTGCAGCGAAAAATGCTGTAACAATTGAGCATTTTGAGCAACCTGTTCAACCGCCTATGCAGCCAGAACAGTCAACTCAGACAAATGCTCCAGTTGTTGTAACAGCAATGAAATCTAAAGAAGATCTTGAACTCGTAAAACCTGTAACGAGACGAATTTCCAATGAATTTGAAAAGACTGAAGATAGCTTGTATATGTCCGCTTTGGAAGATATGTACGAAAGGTTTTTTTTTTTTATATAAAGAAATTTATTTTCAATTAATTTTAGAACATCAACGGACTCAATTCGATTTTCTGGAGCATTCGATGTCAAGCGGAAATCTCTCTCACGACCATCTGATGTTCAAAAACAAAGTTTCGATGAAGATTTGGGAAATCGAATTTTAACGCCGTCTCCATTGAAATTTCCTCGAATTAGTGTGCCTGTAGGTGTAGTAGATTTTGATAAGGAAACCTGGAACGATCCTTTCCAAGTTTCTCATTATGCAATGGATATCTTTAACTACCTCAAACAACGAGAGGTTTGAATGAAATTTCTGATAAGTATTTTGGCGTAAATAATTAAGCCTTAATTTTGTAGAGTCACTTTCCCATTGAAGACTATATGGAGAAACAAATATTTTTGTCAAAATGGATGCGATCATTACTAATTGACTGGATGGTGGAAGTGCAAGAGACATTTGAACTTAATCATGAGACTTTATACTTAGCTGTAAAACTTGTAGACATCTATTTAGGAAAGGAAATCGTAATGAAAGATAAATTACAACTCTTAGGCGCTGCAGCATTGTTTATAGCATGCAAATTTGATGTAATTCATTACATAACTGTTTTTCGAAGGATTTAAAATTGTATAAACTATTTTAGGAAAGGACACCACCACTCGTTGATGACTTCTTATATGTTTGCGATGGCGCGTATAATCACAATGAGCTAATTAGAATGGAAATGTGTGTTTTAAAAATTATCGATTTCGATCTGGGGATACCGCTTTCTTATAGATTCTTAAGACGATATGCTAGAGTAAGTTTAATTTTTTTAAATTGTACAAATTTGTGATTGAAATATATATATACATATATATTTTAATTTCAGTGTGCCAAAGTACCAATGCCCACCTTAACATTAGCGAGATATATTTTAGAGTTCTCATTAATGGATTATTCCACAATTAGCTTTAGTGACTCAAAAATGGCATGTGCAGTTTTATTTCTTGCATTAAGGATGAATGGCATAGTAAATCCATGGACTATCACATTAGAGCATTATACAGGTAAGATATAAAATCTGGTAAAAATATCAGAAAGGTATATGTACTCGGTAAAAATCAATTTTTGTTGCTACCTAAGTTTTGAGAAAGTATTAAGTACCATTGCCTAGACAGGAATCTTCGATGTCCCAGTTCCTAGAAAAAGCTATCTATTTCTTACATGCGTGGTAAAAATGTCCTCTGAGCCGCGCACTTGATTATTCTAACCCATAAAAATTAATAAAAAAAAAGGCATTTTGTATATTCTATTTTAACTTATTTATTTAATTAGATATGTGTGCCTATCAGGACGTTCTATTTCTTCACGATAGATGGAGTTCAAAAATATTTTCACGGATCTTATTACTAGATATTTAGTTAGTTGCTTTCCACACGTACTGTGCTATAATGAAATTATTTCTTGTGTTTAATTGCAACGTTCCAAACAGCCATTGACACAGATTTATGATTATGTTAAGAACAATATAATAATCTAGCAGTGATGCTCGTAGGCTTTGCATTCATTATCTGATCCTCTCCAAATAGATTGATGTACCCTTGTGAATTCTGTTAACTGCCCAGGTCAACAAATCAAGTTATTTAATTGCCACCAATGGACCATGGTGCTACAATGATGCGGAAAAATATCATCTTTCCTCAGCCTTTTAAAAAAATATCTATGTCCATCGCACATGTGTATCGTTCCAATTTTAGTATATGTTAAGAATTAATCTGGACTTCCAAATCTATAAATACGGCCCTACCATTTATTAAGGCTTTTTAAATATTAGAACATCTAGACTAGTTCTATACTGTTCAATCATTCATAAAAGATAAGATTAATATTTTTTTTAAACTGAATTTTGGCGCTGTATACATGTAAATTCATAAACATGACTTTATGAACGATTTCAGAAATGTCATCATTGGAGTATGAGTTACATGTAAGTCTCATGTAAATATACAAAAAACAAACAATTTATTACCTGCTTCGTCTATTAAATCAATAAATGGCTTCCCACACTCATTCATATAAATGGTTACATTTTCCATTATTCCAATAATTTTTCTTTTCTTTTCTGTAATTTAAAAATAACAACAAATAGAAATGTTAAACGTAATGCGTTTGGGTTAGTTAGCTATGCTGGGTAGCACTCTTAGTTGGTATCGGCTGCAGCCGGCTACGAAACCGGCTACTATGATTTTCCGAACGCCACAAACTGTCATTTAGCCATGTAAAAAAACGGGCTATTGCATTTCCGAACGACGATAGCCATATCTACAGCTACCCACTCACATAAAATGGACTGCCTGATTTTCTATTTCATATGGGTCAGCTTTTTTTTGGCAGGGTGTGACAATTATCTTAATTTCAAGTTTTACTTTCGCTTTAATATTCATATTAAAAGTTCAACAAATTACTGAAGCATTCGAAATCGTCTATTCCTGGAAGCTTATCTCCTACAACATCAAATATTTTGTAAACTTCATTTTCAAAGAAATAAAATTAAGCAATTTCTGTCTACCTGTCCCTAAAAGTAGGTATGGGGACAGAGAAAGGATTACAAATATTGTATTGCCATCTATTTCTATTCTATAAATTCATTTAGAAAACCACTGAACTGAAACTGAACTATGGTGTATTTTGTATAGAACTTATTATTTGTAGTTCCGCGGAATAAAGTAGTTAAACCAAAAAGCAACAACCATAGAAAAGTGATCCCGTAATAAAGTCAAATAATGTAAGCAATTTCAGTAGTATCAGCAGTCCATTTTATACATGTCAGTGCAGCTCCAGATGTCCATATATTTAAAAAAAACAAAACAAAAAACAGATTTTACGATACTTAATTTTCAAACATTCTAAATTAAAATAAGCCAGTCTACGAATGATGATATTTTCAATTTTATTTAATAGGTTATAGACTAGAAGATTTCGCATATATCGCTTCTGTTTTAAATACAGGACTACAGCGAAAGCCAAGGGAAACAATAAAGACAATTCGTAGTAAATATTCGCATAAAATTTTCTTCGAAGTAGCCAAAATACCTCTGATGTGCATTGAAAAACTGTTCGAAGAGACCGGACTATTGGACAGTACGCTTTCAACCGCAACATCTGACTAGGGAAGTATTTTGTTTTTAATTTGAACCTCGATTAGATTTATTTTTTTTACACTATTTTTCACATATTTTTAAGAACTGATTTTCTGTTTTTTTTTTCCTTTTTTTTTCCTCCATGCCTTGTTTATTTTTGTATTAAGTTATATTAAAGTATTTACTATTTTTGTGTTAATTATACTGCCATAAAGATGTATTTGGAATATTTATTATTAATTCACTACTGCCCGTCATATTTATGCAAAACAGAAATGAAAATTGAATTAGTCACAATTTTATTTTGTAGACGAGTAAAGAAAAAAATTGAAATATACACAAATTTCTGTGTCGTATCATCCACCGGTTATCGGTTCGTTTATATGGAATATTAAGCTATTAGTGATGGAAAATTTGATGCCTCTCAGAATTTCGGTTGTGTTCTATTTGGTAAAAATTTGTGTAAAAAAAAAAAAAAAAAATGGTCTGATTTTCAAGTGCCATAAAATAAAAATAAAGAAAAAATTTCTATTTGCGCGTAACGTGCTATTATGCCACTAGAATTGAAGGCTTTGAGCTTTATCATGTATCTGGAAACAAATAGGATGTCTGGTTTCGTGAGCCTTCTGGTATCATCACGACATTCGATCGCAAAAGTTTTTTAACTCCCCGATAGTTAAATTGTCGTAAATGTTCATGAATGGTTTATTTTTTGTTTAAAAGTCAGTGGGGAATTGATTCATTTATTGCAGTTTGATCTTTAAGATCTCATAGTGAGTACTATGGAGCTTGCAACCATTGCAACATTTAACTAAAGGAAGCGAAATATCGTCTAAAAACCCTCTCGGTGTGACATATTCATTTGTGGGCGGGGATGGAAAAGCAAGACGAATTTAACTTAGTTTAATTTGCTAATATCATTTTGTGTTTTCTTTAGTTAAAAACTTTAATTGTATTAGTTTTAAATAAAAACATTTGAAGTAACAATTTAGTGATTATGCCTGTGACTTAAGTTTGTAGACGTGTAAATATTTTAACATGAATTGTTCTGTGCGGTGCTGTTTTTTTTTCTTAAGTTTCAGTGGCAATTCACATTTTGTTTTATTTTAAATTTAAATTACGTCAAATTCCCCTTCAAAAATAATTCAGCTTTACTACTTCCATGTACATAACGAATACATAAACAGAATTTTACCACATAGTGGGAAATGTCACAATTTTCGTGCTTATTGCGCTTCCTTTAGTTATACATCTACTAATGGCCAGTTTCACAGCTGAGTTTAAACAAAATATTTAGTTTAAACTCGACAAATGAGTTTCACAGTTTGGTTTAAACCGTGCCCTCCCTCGGTTTAAACTCAAGATAATTTTATTTTGACAGTTGCATTGCTCTTCTTTTGTATCAAGTAAAATAATTTCATCATGGATTTAGATTTAGACATTTCTAGCGATGAAGAAGATTTTTTTGAGTTAAATTTATAATTCTGTCGACGACTGAGAGTAATTAGAAATCGGCCAAATCATTTTAATTAGTGGGACGACGTTGATTTTTATGCTAGGTTCCGTTGAAGTAAAGAACTTGTCACTTTGCCTTCGACTCTATTCTTGTCTGTTTTCTTGCGCTCTATTATTTATCTTTTTTTTTATGTATTAGTGAAGGCAATAGCTCAACTTCACTTATGCTAAAATTTTCATCCTTTTTGAATGTTGGTATATTTAAAATTAGCAAATATAACTACATATTTTTTATTTCTGATCTGTTTACATTTTCCGATTGGCAGATTGATTGATAGCAAAATTGCTTCACAATGGTGGCGATAACTAATTTAGTTCACAATTTAATCAGTACTACCAACGTTACTAAAAGAATGCACTGTGAAACCAAATTTGGTTTAAACTACGTTTAAACTTGGGAGGGTGGTTTAAACGAAACCTTGGTTTAAACTCGATTGTGAAACTGGCCATTCAGAGATTCAAACACGAAAATCTATCAAAAACCAGCGTGTTTTTTTAGAAAATTTATTCAAAAATCATCAAGTAATTCTAAAAACAATTTTGTCGATGTATGTGTTAAAAATGTTAGCATTGATTTGGTGTGAAGAGTTGCTTGCAGAAAAATTAAACAAAAATGTCAAATCAAAGAATCAGAACATCTTGAAATAGGTTGTCTCTGCTGGGTCAATTCCCTTATTACAACTCTAGGCCGTAAGGTAGAAATTCATTAGATCATACATTCTAGGACAGATGATAATGATAACAAAAGCAGCAATACATATTAAAACGCTTAATTTATTTTTTTTATCTTTTTCTCTGTAGTTTCTAGCCGTTTAAGTCCTACAATATATAACGCCATGAATAACATTTCCTATCAACTTTAAGATCTGAGGTTTCAAGGTAGTATTGTGTAATTTGATCCCCGCAAGAAATGTATGACGTCATTAGCAACATTTTAATTCCTATTAAATCATATTGTATGTATCGAGTATAGCCTAACATTGCACCGATACTGGCTTATCGATCAAGCTAAGCCGTACCTCCAACATTAAACACAATAGTATTTAGACTAAGTTGGGCGTTTAACCCCTAAACAAATCATATCTAAGGCTGCTACATCGCAAAACCGAAAATAAAAAAAATTATAAAAATATTTTGGGTAGGAAAGATTTTAATTCATAAAAGAAAAAAAAATTTCAGGTTACCAACACTAAGAGGTCATTTGGTAACCTGTAAACGAGTCCATTCTTTTTTTGCGTAGTTGAGAAAGAACTGATAAAAGATTCGTAGGAAACAGTTGAATAAAAAGTCTCATTTGTACTGTTATTAGTTTAGCCCCTTTATCAAACCTCATAGATCTGGAGCCCTGATGTTTAGTCGGAGTCTTTACTTTGCTATTGGTAACCACTATGGGACGTAATTTGTGTTTCTGCTTGATTTGCTGGTGGCTTTTTGGTTGCTTTTAAGTGCAGATTAAAATGTGTTAATAATAGCTGCGTTTTTTTTATCTGTGATTTGATCCGGTTCAATTTTACGAACGTAAATAACAACAATGCGTGATCTACATCAAAAGCTGGTTCATATTTTCCAGTTATTCTTCTCACAACTAGATGAATTTTTAAATATATATATGTTGGCTGCCATTTTATATAAAACCAAGTGTGAGCCCAATTTTGAAAAGACAATCCAAATAAAATTATAGAATTTCAAAAGAAAAGGTAATATTTTGCTTAAAATAGCAATAAATTTTTAACTTTTACATATATTTTTACGTAGTCCAAGAACGAGCTGAATTATATCAAATGTAGTAGAATTCTTTTGTGGAATATCATTTCTGAAGTTTTCCTACCGCCAACATATATATTTTATATTTCTGTTTTCAAATTTTTTACTCAAAATGTCATACGTTAAACCTACAGGAAGTTCACCATGATCCAGTTAATTTTTTTAACTTAATCTGATTCTGATCAGATCACAGAGATAAAAAAAAAACACAGCTAAATAAAGAAATCTTAGCTACTGTGTAAGAATGATTGATCGTAAATGTAAAATCTATAAATTTTTCTCATGTTCAGTTCAGATTAGATCAGTCAAATACTTTCCTTTTAAGCGAAAAAATCTATAATGTTGGAATTTATCGGAGCCATTTTCTCATTTAGTGCTTCTTGGTGAAATTCAGATGTTCATTTTGCTTTGATTGCACTGTTGACATGTTAGGTTCTGGTTTTTCAAAATTTTTGATGTTGAGATTGTTTTTGGTTGGTTTTACAGTTGAATAACTTGAGATGTCTTAATTAGGGGATAGAGTCATTGAAATTATTTTTTTTATGTTGATTCGAAACGCCTTCATACCGTTATTTCATAATATTCGCTCTACATCAAACTGCACAACCAATTAGTTAATTCAAATTAAATTTGTCTGTTGATGTTTATTTTCATTATTAACGCTCACAAAACTCACAGAATAGAAAAATCTTTCTTTAACATAATTGTTCACAAAATGTTGAACTCAAAATAAAACTCTCAGCTATTTTTGAATGGTGATTACAAAAACAATAAAAACTGCAACTGAAATTACTCATTCAATTTTTAGGAGAGCTTCCTCAGTAGTTTATCAATATAATTGTACTGATGTTTTCCAATCTTAAAATTTTTGCCCAAAAGTTGAACGATTTTGCACATTTTTGTTACTAATTTCCGAATTTTTTCATTTACATATTTGACAATTAAAAATTTTATTCTACATTTCGTAATTTTTTCACTTATGAATTTTGGTAGTTCTGGAATTTTTGCGAAAAGGTAGATTCCATAAAAAAACATAAATCGTCTCGAAAATAACTTATGGACAGAGGTGTAGGTGCATAAAATATAATTTTACAAGCTCTCGAACGATCTTATTTAAGGGGGTCATCCCGTGTGAAGGCACTTTTATTTCTGTTTTTTTGGGAATTATTTCTAGCGAACTCAATAAATATACAACTGTTAAATTGTTACCACATATTTATTCATGCCGAAATCCTCGCTCATTGCTGGAGTACACGGCAACTTAATCACTCATCTTCAAAAAAAGCATTTTTCGGTAACCACGATCAAACGGCATTTTAATCTGTGAAGTATGAACTAGGAAAATATTGAAAAGTAAATTTTTGACATCTTGTTGAACATTTTTTCGTGAATTTTGGTGTTTTTTCACTACTTTCTCAACATGTAAAAAAAACGACTTGATGAGTCCGAATTATCCTAGTTTGCAAGGTGTCTACATGAGTACTGAATAAGTCAGTAATATTTCAAAGGAATTCGTTCGATAGATTTCAAGATATCGCGGTTACCAGTTTGAAAAATACAGTTTTGAGAAAAATGCGTTTAAAAATTCAAATACGATTATCGCCAATAAATTTCGAACACTTTCTTTGGGTACTCAATCAAGACTAAACTAACCGTTATATTCGAAACAGGAAATGAGTTTAGATATATAACGGCTTCTCTATTGTGCATTTATACCTGCATTTGTATTAAAAGGGCTCAGGTAAGAAACCTAAGCGAAAGAGAAGGGGTGCGATACTGGAGCGCACGCTCCAAACACCTGGCCTGTTCAACGCTGTAGCTTCCGAACGACTCGGAATATCGGAAAATCACTTTACCAACATATTCTTCACTATATTTGGAAGTTTTTTTTTTTGATTCAGTCACACGGGATGACCCCCTTAAGTTATGAGAAAGGAATATGTATGTATAAAAACAGCGAGCTGTAAAAAGTTCCAAATCAATGTATGTATAAAGTTAGTAGTAGTGAAAAATTATAGTGAAATTTTGAAGAGATTTTATATAGTCGAGTCCTCGGAGTCTTGAATTTATAGTGATGAGGAAATATGTCTCATTTAAAAGCTAGGGAATTATGTTATCTTAAAAAATAGCTGCTGCAAAATATCGCTAAAAAGGCTGCCGAGGGTAACGATTATATTCTTTGCCCTCAAATATCATGCAAAACATACTTTTGATTTTATTAATTTTCTTAATTTTTTCCACTAAAATATTAAAGTTTTAACGGGATGATCAGGGAGTGAAAAATCATGAAAGTTTGACAAAGTTTGGCCAATCTTGAATTTGTTCAGAACAAATTCTTAATTGCCATCTTAAAAAAAAGATAATAAAAAATACTACTTGTTTTTTTTTCCACAACGTACATGTATATTTTAAATTTACATATAATGTAACAGCCAACGCGTTTCGTCTTGTCAGGACATCTTCAGGGCTTTTGTTGTACTGAGGGAATGATTGATTTAGCTGTTAAATAAACTCTCATGGGTAGCTAACGCATGCGTAATGTACTAAAATTCACATTCAAAAGTGGGCTGTTGTTTTTAAAATCTAGCTGATCATTTACTATAAAGTAGCCATCATCCTTAGCTTTTTTAATTTCAAAAGTTTCATATCTATCTAGTAATTTTTTATCAGATAAATTGTGTAATAATTTAATGTCGTCTGCATTAGGCTTGTGTCCGGTTAAGCTAAGGTGTTTAGCGAAACCGGAATTAGGGTTTGCAGCCTTTGAGCTATTTATATGCTCCTTGAATCTTGTTTTAATTGATCTTTTAGTTTGTCCAATGTATTAGCTACCCATGAGAGTTTATTTAACAGCTAAATCAATCATTCCCTCAGTACAACAAAAGCCCTGAAGATGTCCTGACAAGACGAAACGCGTTGGCTGTTACATTATATGTAAATTTAAAATATACATGTACGTTGTGGAAAAAAAAAACAAGTAGTATTTTTTATTATCTTTTTTTAAGATGGCAATTAAAATAAACTTATTCCACCAAGTGTTATCCATAAAATCAGTGAACAAATTCTTAGTTTCATGAAAACTTTATGAAAGTTTCTATAGAAATTTATAAATTTCCAGAAATTTTCTGATTCATAATAATGATAAATGGTCTTAGTTTTTTGGCGCTTTAAAATAAAATAATTCGCCTTTAGGAATCGCCACGAATCTGAGCCTGGAGGAATTCTGAAACTTCCTCCTAACTAATCCCCACTGCATACCCTAAGATTCACGACACCATGCTAATTCTCTAGTATTCCTTAACAATATTTTCTAGACATATTATATTCAATTAGACATGTACTTATATACGTGTACTCCTTATCATATTTCTAAGTACTTACTTACTTATTTTACTTTTTTCTCTCCGCAATGAAGGCCTGTATAGAGATCTCTGTACAATCCAAATACTAACACTTCTTTTTTTTTATTACGTATTCGCAACAGGAGAAAAATATTCCTCATGTTCAGCAAGAAAAAAGAATTAAGGCTCATAACGGACCTACTTGCTACTTGCTAGGCATTGCCCACTCAGATATCATCTTAAGAAGATGAATAAGGTCGATAGCGAGATATTTCGCTTCTGTTTGGAAAATGACGAAACTGCTGAATACGTCCTCTACAACTGTGAAGCTCTTAGCCAAAGGATGTTATAAAGATGGCCACAAACGTTATAAGTATAGCAAAAGGCCATGCTCGAATGGGCGTCCTAGGCAGTGTTGTCAGGTCAGAAGGTCTTCCTTCTCCTACGAAATTCTCAAAAACCTGAAATACAAATTTTGTCCAAAAATTCTACCAAAAAAATGTTGCGAAAATAAAAATGAATTTGCTCACAAAAATATATTCACATTTTTTTTTTTATTATATGTAATAGTGTAATACTATGTAAAACAGCAAAATATTGCAGTGTGAAAATCTGTCAATATCGCCAGAAAAAAATTTACGAACTCATCTTTGCAGTGAATTTGTATTACTGCTATCCCTAGCACAATGAATTAACGATCATATTAGACAGTTTATGTAAAATCCACAAATTGTCAATAAAAATAATCTTTAAACTTTAAAGGAAATAAAATTAAGCAATAAGCACAACCTTAAAACTAGGTATGGGGACCGAGAAAGGATTAAACATATTGTATTGCCATCAGTTTTTCTATTCTAGAAATTCGCTGAACTATGCTGAATTTCCTACAGAACTTATTGTTTGAAGTCCAACAGAATAAAGTACTAAAACCAAAAATATAAAACTATAGAAAAGTAATCCTATGTTAATGTAAACAATTTCAGTAGTGTCGAAACTCCGTGTTCGCGACCAAATAGTAGGTACATTGAGGGTTTCTGTTTTTGCTGTTGGAGTGTGACACCTGGGACATCCGGTGACAAGTAAGAATCATGTCAAAAAGCTGCTAACTCGAAAGTGTCAGGTGTTTCTGCACAAAGGAAGCGGGAAAAGTCAAATGACCAAATCACAAACTTTTTCCTAACTTCTTCTTTTCTTAATATTTAAACAAAGCCATTCATCTTTGACATTTCAATACAAGAGCCGCTGTCCAAGTCAAGAACAAGAGCACCCTAGTGTTAACCCGAGGTTAACCCAAGTAGCAAAAAAGAAACAGAAAGTGACAGCTTCGGGAGTCAGGAGTGCTAGACTCTGGCAAATCGAACACAAAATGGACTTAGGGTTAGTTAACACCGAAGGAAGCAAAATCAAAAACCATCTCCTGTATTAATTTTTTGTTGCTTTCCATGGATCTTTGGACAATTTAATATAATATATGCTCTTCGGTGAATGTTTTTATCAATATCAATATAAAATCAATATTTGTTGTTGTAGATCAACACTATAAAAAGTCCCCATTTTCCCCATATGTTAATAGTATATTATATATTTACACCCAAAGAAAAAATGATATAAAGATACAAATAATATCATATACTTTCGTCTTTTGCATTAATGGGTGAAGGGAACTTGGCTATGCATTATTGTAATACGATTGAGACAACGAGTTAAAAACAAAAATCGAGAACAGGATTACCAGAACGACAAAATCTCCTTGAACATCTCCAAAATCCTTTCAAACTAAAATAATGTACATCGGTTCGCACATCTTCCTCAGTTTTTTAAGTAAAAGATAAATTTTGCGCTGGCCAAGATGCTGAAAGGAGATGTAAAATTCCTCTCAAATAAAAGTTTAATTTTTTGGGAAAATATCACAGAATCCAGTATGAGTTTCTCCCATTTAATCTCTTCAGAGCAAAACGAATGTAAACAGAAGCACGTGCTGTTAAAATATCAGGATTACAACAACGATTCGTTGCATCCAATCTGCGCTATCACATTTTTTATCTTTATTCATAAAAGTTTTAAAGATAGTTTGAGTTTTTTTGTTATTTTTTCTTCTTCTCCCTTTTCTTTTCTAGCCGTGTACATTTTAAATATAAAACAGTCGGAAATCTCGTCAGTGTGCCGTATTGCTTTCATATTGCACTTCACTTTACAGTATGACGTGCGTACACACAGCAGCACAGCACAACTGTAGGCAGAGGAACCCTTGGACACAGATGGGCAAGGCAATAAGCAAAAAAACAAATAACACTGAATTTGGGAATGTAGTTTGGTTTTCTTTTTCCATTTTCTGGGCTTCTGGTGCTGATTATGACAAGCACTTTATTCCTTTATACGATATATTTATCACACCGAAGACATGAACATAACGTATAATCGTATTTATGCAGCCAATGAGTTTCCTCATCGAGATTAGCTGAAAGCAAAGCTGCAGATTTGCAATACATTCCGAATTCACAGTGACTCACTTTAGCAATGCGTTTGAGTTACACATTAAGTGGGAGTTGACACGACATTAGAGCCAGCAAACTCGTTAAATGAGTTTGCGATCTGAAGAGCCACCTAACTCATTTCGAGTCGGCTCTTTTAAAAGTCATATTTAATGAGTCGATTCTGTGAAAAGAGTCACTTTACCCATCTCTATGGAAAATCGTTTTTTAGGCAAGTGAATATATTAGTTTTTTTTTTTTTTGTACCTTGTTCTAGAACTCCCATATACTGGAGAGAAAAAAATTGTTCTGTCGATTGAAGCGAACTATTTGTACTATTCCCTTCATTTAAATCTTTCTATGAAAACGTATGAGGCGTTCTTTTGTGTATCTCTTGTTCTGCTCTGTTCTGCGGACACAAAAGAACACAGCTATTATAAAAAATATATCTTTCTATTTTATAATTATTCGTGAAATTTTTTTTTAAATATATACAACAGAAACAGAAAACTATACTAAAGTTAAAATCATGAGAAATGTCAGAAGGTTTCTTCTTTTCAATAGTTGTTCTATACCTGTTACCTAAAGAAAGGGGACGCTAACGATTTGTTTTTTTAACATAGGAATTTGGATTATAAAAAATGTTGTCCCCCTTCAAAATGTCACGATTTCATTAATGCCATGGCGAAACAAATACAAACACAGCACACTGATACATTTCGCCGAGTGGCTTAGGTTTTCAACCAATATGCCGTTTCCTTGTTAGTTATTTATTCAATGGTGTCATCTCGTTAATTTAACACTTTTTCGCGTGCAGATTTGACTTCGTCATAGACAAAATATTTTTTTCTATATTTCATCCAAAATTGCATTCTTCAAACATTATCATAAGCAAATAAATTACAGATGATGAAGAGTCGTCTA
This sequence comes from Dioctria linearis, assembly GCA_963930735.1. Classification (NCBI taxonomy): domain Eukaryota; kingdom Metazoa; phylum Arthropoda; class Insecta; order Diptera; family Asilidae; genus Dioctria; species Dioctria linearis. Next base: position 25,385,656 of record OZ005742.1, read on the forward strand.
AAATTGACCTTCATTTTTGTAGTAGCTAAATAAAATGTATAATTAAACCTACTTTTACCTCTATACCACAGTAGCATACGGAAATGTAAAAATTAATATTAATTTTTTTTTTTTAATATAATCAACCCTAACCACAACATGGTAGAAAGGAGATAGGGAAAGGATTAAGGGATATGAGGAGAGTGACGGAGGTACTGATGTAGTCGCTCTTGAAATTTCTGTAAGCCCGACGAAATACAGAAGGTGGTAGACTGTTCCACATTCACACAGTTCGAGATAAAAAAGCATCAGAGAATTTTACTTTATGGCCGAAAGTATTTTGAAGGGTAAAGGATGTACGTGGCTTGCAGCGCGAGTACTACGTGCAGATATTAATCTACATACAATGGATCAGACTAGACCTGTGAATAGAACTGTGTCATAGTTATTTGTTTGGTTGTAGACGTCACCTAAGTGTTTCGTTTTTGTTTTTTAAATTGTATATCATTTGTTATTGCTGCTTAAATATTTAATTTTTAAAAACTAATCTTTAAGAAAAATTATAAATTTTGTGAAATTGTACATAAATATCGCCATCTACAACCAAACTATAAAACATCTCTCATATTTTTAAACATAAGGAAGGGGATAATCATAAAATCTCAGTTCTTTAATAACAATATGTTCGGTAGAAGGCAAGTTGGAATTGATTCGGTTCGGGTGACTATTGTCGACGAACGATTTTAACAAGATGCCACATGAAGATTTTTCGAACTTTTTCCTGCAATAGAACGAGAAAGGAATAGATATTATGATTTTAAAAAAAAATTAACCTACATTTAGAAAGAGAACCATGTTTTTCAATAAAAATTTTCATGTCATACTGAAGGAGGTAAATACATAGTATAATATTAATTCCATTTTCAAATCATTCATGTAATTGATCACCATTTGTACAATTTGCGCTATTAATGAAGCAAAAATCGTTCATGAAACCAATCAGAATTTTCTTAATTGGTTCTTGTTAAGAATAATTGTTTGCTGCTATTAACCTGGATCCACTGAACTATGTAACATAGACTGCTCCATTTTCTATTTCAAATTTTGTTGGCAGGCAGGGGTGTAACAAATATGTTACTTTCAAGTTTCATTATGACTTTAATATTCATATTACAAGTTCAACAAATTTTAAATTCGTTCGAAATTATTACTTTTATTATTATGCTTTAAACTCGATTCTTAATTAATTAAAATTAATCACTTTTTGTTTACCCAACCCTATAAGTGTGTATGGCGGACAGAGAAAGGATTACAAATATCATATCTTCTTTTAGAAAATCCACTGAACTATGAACACAACTTATTATATCAAGTGAAGCTGAATAAAGCACTTAGCCCCAGCAGTGAAAACTATAGAAAAGTGATCACATGTTCATGTAAGCAATTTCAGTAGGGTCAGCGGTCCATGTGTTGTCACTGATAAGATAAAATTACCATGATGGAAAATAATATACAGATTTTTTTGTTCCTAAAAAAACATCATCGAATGGACATGATATTTAAATATATAAAAGCCATCAAGAAATACTTCCCAAAAAAGCCATGAAACAGAAATCCATACGTGTGCGTGCTGGTCCGATTCTCTAAAATATTCTGAATTGATACTTATTGGAAAGTGACTATACATTGATTTAATATATGTTGTAGAGCCTAAACTATAAAAAACTTTGCTCTTCGAAAAAGCACGACTCCAGAGTTTTACCTTTTAAGTTGTTACTCTCATACTCTGAGCAGAGTTCAGTGCATCTTTATTTTCTGAGCGATATTTTAATCGTTGGGCACAAGTAAATGGCTCGCGCTGCGTCATATTGCTACTTTCTGTAGGATTTGCAGTAAAGCTGCATTTACACGGTGACAGTGGCTTACATAAAAATGTCATGACATTTTTGTTTATGCTAAAAATGCTACTTACGTAAGTAGTGATCAGCACAATGGATGCAAATAAAACTAGGTTTTGCGCTCTCGATGTTGTTATTGTATTCATAAATTGCAGGGTAATAAAAATTCCGTCGACCCTATTTCTAAGAAATGTTTCTCATAGAAGATTCTGAATCTATTGACACGAAAAAAAATTTCGTAAAATCGCTAATATCTCGAAAACCATTGCCCGTAGACCCTTGCACATCTTGCCTGTAATATTTCGAATTTACAGACTTCCAACACAGTTTTCTTTGGTTAGATGACCCTTCAGGTAGAAATAAGTTTTTGACACACCTTACATTGTTCAATATTTGAAATCAATTAAATAATCGGATTTATTCATAATATGCTAACGATTTCATAGCTAATTCAATCATGCTTGTCAACAAAGGTTCTCTATCAGATATAACAACAAAAAGCGAATTAAAAAAAAAAAAATTTGTTTTACTGTGGGTTGGATGCAATCTTCGTTATATCGTTCCCCTTCCTTCCGCTTTAATTTCCGATGTGCCATCCAGACCAGACCAAACAAATTGAACTTTGATTCAAGGAGAAAATCACTCTCTTCCAATCAAAGTCCAATTTTCGTTATATTTACTCCATTGAAGCCTTTTCTTTTTCATTTGTTTTCTAAGTAAAGACTTTTGCTGACTTCAAGGGAGGTTGGACCCATATTTTTTAGCATTCTCTACACTATTCTAACACTACACGGTCTTCTTTTACCTCGTATGAATTTCCTGCTAGTTCCTTTTGATGCATTGTTGCGGGAAGAAATCTATTTCTCAAGCAACTCAGCTTCAAATTATGCTCGTGCAAAGTTGTCTCCCACTCCCAGTCACTTACTACACCCTACGCGACGTGTAATATCGGGCTTTTGTACCCCTCTTCAGCTAAAGTAGCAACGTGACTTTTTACTTAACTGCTTATATGTTTTCATGGTTCTTTTTTCACTTTTCGCGCTTGTCAATCCGTCAATAATTAAATAAGCAGTGAGGACTGGATTGTACTGAATATTTTCCTTTAATATGCTTGAATGAAACTAAATCTCAGACTAGTTCAGAATTTTAGTTCCAGGTAAAAGAGAAAATTTATGATTTCTCTTAAAATATAAGGTGCTTGTCGCTGGTTGTATACTAATATCGCTTTATGCATCCGAAACAATTAAAGGCCTAACCACAATGTGCATAAGCTTGCATATGCAAGCCTTGAAAATATCACGAATTTATATAGTATTTACTATTTTGTATTTATTTTGCATCACTAACATTTATATAGTATTTACACAACCTGTCAAATTTGCTTATGCAAAGTATCATCATGAGCGTGCAGACAGAAGTTGACGAAAGGAATTAAAACTTGATGAACGGCTTCTTATTCCTATTGTGGGTTGTTATTATGAAAAGCAGTTGCTCGTGTCTTTGCATATGCTGGCGTATGCACAATGTGGTTAGTCCTTCATAAATTTATTAATCTTTTCAATGCATCAGATTCAGAAAGGAACGTAAAAAGTATACATATACATACATAGGCATACAAATAAAGAGTTAAAACCTTAGAATATATAGCAAACAGGAATGGTTGAATCGTGTATAATTCGTGTACACGAGCGTAATTTGTCAAGAGCAGGAGACTATACATAGGAGTAAGTGAGATGCTGGAATGAGAATTTGTCAAAGCTGCGCGCATGATTGTCAAATGTGATTTTGTTTTGTGAACAGGTTTATGCAATCTAAAATTCTTTTGTGAAATTCAATAAAAGTACGGAATTAGTTTTTTTTTTTCAAAACTATTTAATTTGGAAGTTTATTTTGTGTAAGTTTTATAGTGACACTAGTGCCCATTAAAACCTCCATAACAATTAAAAAAACAAATGAAGTGTTCGGTCAGTGCTTACAAATATAAATTGGATTATAAGCTAGGGAATCCTGTTTCAGGCAACTGCACTACCTAAATTATCTTTTTTGTTAATAGAAGCAAAGATTTATATAAATTAATTATGTGAATTGTTTCAAAATAAAGTAGAAAAAGATATGCGATATGTTCTAAGGTTAAAACTCAGAGCAAACGAACACACATCTGAGAGGCACTTAATTTTAAGAAAGTCAATATTAAGAAAAATTCCATTTCATTTAAGACATTTTCTTACCTACCTTATTGAAATATTTAGACGTAATGAAAAGAAAGTGTTTCATAAAACGATTAATATTTTAAGTAAATAAAAACTAGCTTTAAGTAGAAAGAACACCTCATTCATTGAAAGACCAAAGACGTGTTGGTCTTATATGTATATTTTTTAACTAGGCTAATCATTCTTCAAGTTTGTTTTTAATTATATAAGAAGTATTACAAGCATTTTTGTATATTAATTCTTTGGAAATAATTTTCACTTTTTTTTTTAAATACTTTGATCTCTTTCCTTTATACTTATTATTGGCTTTTAAAAAGCTACGCTGCCGGTTTTACTTATTAGTAATTATAGAAATAAATTAAATAATGTTATATTAAGGTTGATGTCATGACTAATGGCAGATATTTTGTTGTAAAAAAAAAATCTTTTTCTTTTATTTTTTGCAATAAATAAAATTATTACTGCGATGATGTTAATAATTAAATTTTATTTTCTTAATTCTCAAGGTCTTTTTTGTAACAACAAAGAAATTATTTGTAAAAATAAATTGAGCCAATAAAATGTGACAAAAGTAACTTTTTCTTTTTTCATGAAAATTGAAATAATTCTTTTTTGTGTAAGTATTATTTATAATTGCCAGTTGTGATTATTTGATGTATCACTGTCTTTTGATTGTGTATTTTGTTTTTATCCAGTGAATTCAATAACGATAATGTTTGGGTAAATACACGCCAATAATAAAACAATTCGTTTGAGTAGAAATGATTTATTAAATAATGCAGGTCTCACACGGTCAAAACAATTGAAGCAATATGTATATGACAAAAAAGGAAAAAAAACGGGCCATCACAATAATAGGTGTTTTCGCGTACTTCTCGTGCAAAAATTTTATGGGTAAAAACGAAGTTTCCTAATTTGCAGCAATTTGAATGTGGTGAAAATATAAGTGGGAAATCATTTTTTAGGCAAGTATAGTTATAAAATATTAATTTTGTGTACTTTATACACATTTTCATATTAAATTAAATTGAAATTAATAACAAAAACGATAAAATATTTGTTTAATGAAGATTTGTTTACGTTTTGTGACAGCTGAGAAACTCCCTGGGTATCTTGACGCAGTGGCAGCGACTAATACGCTAGGCAGACGGGCAAAATCAATGATCATTCGTTCTTAATTGAATTTTAATTTTAATCATTGAAAATGTGCTGTCTATTACATATAAAAATTGACATTACTTTCGTTTTAGTTCATTGATTTTCGGTGGGAGCAACTGCAGTATTTTCAACCATGTATCTTGTTGCTCTGCTCTCTATATTGATTATACTACACACGGCTGTACTCGTTTTTCAATACAGCGGCAACATATACTAACACAACCAGAATTTGATTACGCCAAATTTGGCTTATCACACTTCCTGTACTCTATATTCTAAGGGGTAAATTCATGTGAGGGGGGAAGCTGTGACGTATGCAAAACTCGTGTAATTTTGTGTGCACGAGAAAGTAAACGAACGGAAAATGTATAAGTTCGTACAAATCCATTGCAATTCATTGTCCCAAAACTTGTTATGTATGTTGAGTGATTGGTCAGGACGTGAAGTCCAAACTGCCAGCATGAGCTGACAGATCACTCGATGACAGCGTTAGTACAGGGCGGCACGCTAGCACCTCGGCTAAGGGTGGCGGAGAGTGTGGGGAGTTCCCGAAATAACCTGCCGCTTGTCACCAACCATAATCAAAAAAAGATTTTCGTGCCTACAACCAACAAGCCAGCACACACTCGGTCCTGAAGGGACCCTTACGTCACTTACCTACATTCCAATGAAGGCGCAGATGGTCTGCCTTCTTTGCCAAGCCCCATCCTCCCATTGACTTTGGGTGGCACAATTGTCCAAAGTCCCTTTGTTGACCTGTAAAGAGGTTATAGCGGACCTATACAACCTTCATGCTAGAGGGCTCCAGGAAGAGGAAGGAGAAAATAAAACCTTTAAGAGTTCATTTCTACGTTATAATTGTCGATGAGAACTATCCTCAAGTCAAAGTACGTGCATACATAGATCTTTGGGTAAGTATACCATTAATAGGAGTAATCGTATAGCATTAAGTAAGTACCGAAAGGGTATATACGTAAGTATATCATTGAATTCGAAAACTACCTCAACGTATAGCATTAGGTATGTATATAGATACATAGAGTCGGCTAAAAGAATCTTTTTCAGAATTATACCTGGACAAAGATTCTACTAGGCTAATTGTATAGTTATGTAAATATTATTATTGGAAAAATTCATTATGTATATAGTTACACTAGGCTAATTGGGTAGTTATGTAAATAGTATTATTGGAAAAATTCATTATATATATAGTTACACTAGGCTATTGTTTTTTTCTTACTCATTCTTAATGAAATTCATATACCTAAAACGGATGTCCTTGAATAACCTTTAAATTCGTTCTAAAGTTGATTGAAGGAATGGAGAATATTTCGGCAACCAAATATTTTTATCTTTCTATCTAATACTTAACTAAAGACAATTTCAAATTAGTTCTCTTTTCCCTTTTTTTCACTAATTTCACGATAATAACGAGTTTAATATTATACAAGACTTATTTATTACGGCACTCCAGTGAAAATCGCTTTCATTGATTGGGAAAGTTCATAAGTTGTAAAGATTACTGATATTGGTAGCTTAGCGAAACGCGTATAATGATAATATAATTTTGTGTAGCATTAATTGTGTAGTGATGTAAAAATTATTATTGAAAAAGATATATATATATATATATATATAGTTACAAAGAAAAAATGTCAATAGAAAAAGTCCTACTGAGCAAGGTTTAACGAAGCCGAAGCATGCTTATGTCAAAAGAAAACATGATATTTTAGTAATACTCACGGTGTAAATTCCACGACATGATGAGGCCTCATTATCCGCCACCTGGTTAAAAAATCAAATTAGTAATTATCTTCGGCCCGCTTCAGTAGGTCTTATTACGACAATGCATCTAGCTGAGTTGAACAAAAATTGCCCGACGACAATTGCAACTATGCTCGAACGAGATCAAAAACTTTTACATCAAAGAAAGTTCAAAGTAGTGCTTGATACAAAAAAAAAACTTCTGAATATAACTATCGGAAGTCACAAATTACTTTTAAATATGAGCGGATAGAAAAAAATGTCCTCTTCCCAATTTATCGCTTAATCCTAAGTGCGTCTTCTAAGAAGACTAGCATATTTTCCACTGATAGTTCAGCACACCACGACGTTACACTGTCTTCCGTAATGTGGCCAAAAATAAAGAAATACAATGATACCGGACAACCAAAATTTCAGCGTTATATACAACATTCGTAGGCAAGGTATATCCCATAACCTATCTTCAATTCGTGCAGATTCGCATTACAAATAACAACCATTTCCTCTAATGCCAATTTGATTTGTAGTTGGATCTCCTTAAATGATCCTTTTACATCACAGATGTCATTAAATGAGTGTCCTGGTCCATTCGATTTACTTCGGACACGCAGAAGTATACATAAACTATCCTTGATTTTTTTTTAGAAACAAGAGAAAATGTTATAATTGGTCTAAGATCAATACTTGTAGGCAACACAAAGATTGTGTTGCCCGATTTAGTATATTATTGAAATTTTATTTACTTTTGATATAAAAACACCATGTACTAAATTTCAGGTCACTATATCGACGCGTTCTCTCAGGTAGATTCCAAATACGTAGTGAAAAAAGAAATTTTTGTATGATCGGTTCCATTTTCGAATTTACTTTCTTTTTAGAAAGCTTGTGTGCAAAGTTTCAGCACTCTGAGTGAACGCGTTCCTGAGTTATCGTGGGTGTCCAATCCATTCTGCTCTACTAGCATAATTTCTGTACGTACCAACGGAAAGATCGGCCGGTCGACGAATAGTCGACCCTCGGCGCGTCGAAATGAGCGATCCAAAAATCTGAGGGCATCTATTGAAGATGTCCATAGAGAAGATGCTGACGCATCAAATTTGTGATCGGTGCCCAGATATTAGCCGAATCAGTTATTAGGAGCCCTACTATGTATAGGAGGATTATTAAATATTGGGCTGTATCAACAAAAACTAGCAGACATAATACAGAGGTATATATTTAGTAAGAGCGCTGTGATGATTAATCTGAAAAAAGAAGTGAGCAGAACTGCGACGAGAAAAAAATATGATGAACCCATAGAATACAAATTTTTTATCATCATAATTTCAATATTTTTTTTAGAAAGATAAAATGTTTTCAGTGTACTTCGACACACAAATAATCAGCAGGATCTTTGAGAACTGAGCATTAATCGATTGATTTACTAATAATTTAGGTCTAGGTCATCGTTGATACAACTGTTAGTTATGCAGAGGAAAGGTAAGTGATTTTTATACCTGCATGCACTTGGAATGATTTTGGGAGAATTGAACTTCTGCTCATTCATTTCCAAAAATCCTTTGGGGCATACTGAATTGTTCATATTACAAGCGTTGTCTGAGCAATGAAAATCTCCCTCCTCAACCGAGAGCTCTATAAACTACAGCAAGATAGTACAGTCTACAAAAATAAAATCAATCATTCCAGACAAAACATCTGTCCTTTTCGCAAAGAAAAAAAAACTCGCTAGCGTAAAATTAAAAGCATTTCTTTGAAAGTCTAAAATATAGAAACAGCTTGTGAACAGTTTTCATTTTTGGACCCTACTGTCTTCTTGCTCTGCAATTTTAATGACGAAATTTAACGGCTTCACTGTACTATAAAAGCTATGAATAACTCTTTTTTTCAATTCATCAGCTTACTTACTTTCCTACTGAAGTCCAATGTATCCCTAATGTCCGGCTGGGATTTGTAAGTTAAGACTTATAAAACTATAGGTCTAGTAGTAATTCTTAATTTTCGCGTCCATGGGTTCGACCTATTTTCATCCATCCAAAAAATATTCTTTGTTGCTTTGCCTATATAATCCGTTCTTCTGGCCACAGGACGCCTTCCATAGCTGCCTTGCATCTTGACTACACTATTTAAAGCAGTTAATATAAGAAAAACTATATCGTGAATAGCTCTCAGCCAACATAATATTTACGATCTCACGCTAATTCACTTCATAAATAATACCTTGATCATTGATGAACAGCATCCAAATTGATTCAAAATTATTTAATCGTTTTTTTTATTTTTGCTGTGAAAGAAAAATTATACAAAATCATCTTACATATAACCATACTAAGTATTTGCACATATAAAACATTAAAAAAAATCACAAATAAACGAGATCACGCAGAAATTCTTGTACATAGATAGGAAATTAAAAAATAAAATAAATTAAGTTAAATTAAATCGCTTGGCAAGAGTTGCGATTCACCTTCAGCTAAATATATTTTCATTGATTTGTATAGTAGGGCTATGCCTAAACATTTTCTTTGTCGCATATTCCATGTCTGAGAGCACCCATAATAGTCGCCCCGTTTTAAATTTGTTAGATGTTGTAAGCTAAGAGCATCTATAATAGCTGCCTCCCTTGTATAGGCCTCAGCTGGTAAAATATTATGGAAAACATGTAGACAAACTACACCTTTGCCGCTCTGCCATACTTCTAAAATTCTTTCAAGTTTTTTACTATCTGTGATCGTTGTAACAGGAGATTTAAGAAGCTTAGCTGTATTAATTTTCCACACTAAAAAATTATACCAACTTATTCGCATGATGCCGTTAAATAAATAAGGAGTTTCCTTACCTTCTCTCCTGTTGTTTTTATTTTCATCCTTTTCCTTATTATTCTCTCCTTTGCTCAGTTCTTTTTTATTGCACTTTGTGAATGCCTTCATAGCTTCATATAAATGTGAATATGGTCTTACGCTCTTCCCCTTTCCGACGTAAAAGATTGAAGATATAAATTTTTTCCAGACATCATGTTTCTCCATGTACTGCATATTAAAATTAAAATTGTGAAAACAACATTTTTTTGCACTTTATAATTTATTATATATTTACCACGCTCTCGCTGGGGAGATTGTCTGAAATTCGTGGGTCTATTAAGAGATATATAAAGCTTGTCTTTAAATGACCCTCACGCCACTTTGTATTCGAAGCTTTCTGCCCTTGAAACTGAGAACTCACTTTTGCTTCTAGTTCCATATATTCGGGAATACGTGAGAATCCTTCTTTACTTCGGACGGTCCTTTCTAATTCTACGGAGAAATCTGAAAGTATTCGTTAAGAATTATGATGTTTTTAGGTTATTTAATTCTTGTAATATTAAATTGAATGTTAGTTTTCATAAATCTTTATTCCTCTATTAATCTAAGGTTGATGTGTAATGAGTCCTTCACGAATATTATGCATAGGGTTCTTGGGAATATACGACCCGGGTTGAATATTAAACACGTATTGTGTTATTCTTCCGATATATATAGATGTAAAATATAATAACAGTAATAATAATTATAAGGTGTCATAATAAAATTCGCTAAAGATAAAGATCCAATGTGATCACTTCATAGAATTTTTAGTTTATTATGTCGAGGTTTGTCATGTCTTAAAGCTAAATTTAGAGACAGAACATGAAAAAAAAGTAAACTGGGGCAAGCACTTGTGATAATACGTAAAAACTATTAAAACATGTAAATGACATTATGTAAAAATGGACTGCACTATTTCTTAAAGCTATATTCGATGAATAACGCAATACGTGCTTAACTTATTCAACTAGGGTCATATATTCCCAAGAAACTTATGCATTGTACTCTATTAATCTAGTTATTATTATGGATTCCCAAAGAATTAGGGCTGTTTAGATAGTAACAGACGTTTTGGCATATGGTGGCAGTGGGTGAGGCTAGCCCCGCCATCTTGGCGCCAGAGCGTTCCTACACTCTGTACGCATCCTGGAGCCGGATTCACTAACTCGGAGAGCTGTGGAGATGAGAGTTCTTTTGCCACTTAACTCTCTGCCACTCGGAGTTCTGAAACTCGTGGAATTTGTATCGAGATATACCAAACTCTCGGCTGTGTTAGTTGTGGAGAAGTAAGAAAAATATTTCTCAGCTGACAGTATTGTCCTTTGTGAAGGTACCAATGTACCTAGGATTTTCAAGTTGATTTATGTATTCACTGCATATCCTGGCTATATTTACAAAAACAAATTATGGAAATCCTTGCAATACTTACAGAGAAATAAGGATTTTGGTGTCTCAAGGTACCCAGTAAAAATTGTAATTCACGCGAAAATGGTCAATTTGGTCGTCTTCCAGTACAGAAGAGATGCTATAAAAATTTAAAATATGCACGTTAAAGCTTGAATGAAGGATGAAATCGCATCTACATTTTGTCCCCTAATTAGATATGTACTTATTTTTTCAATCCAATAAATGGTTTTGGAGATAACAGCAAAAGAAGTGAATCAGTCCTTTTTAAGATGAAAAAATGGCCCTTTTTTGGTACAAAATTGGGCATATTTTCAGCTCATCATTATGAAGAACTGGTAAGTCGTGGAAATTCACATCCCATGAGAAAAATGTTCACAACAGAGTACTAATGGATGTGAAATAAAGAACGGTAGAAATATATGCAAAATATAGGAATGGGGTGTATATGATCCAAGTGCAAAAACTCCGTCTTTCGGCGATAAAAAGTTAGTTATGAAGTTAAAATGATAAAAAAAAACTTGACCACTCGATTACCCGTTCCTCCATCTTTAATTTGATACCAAAAATGACGTATTTTGGACAACCCCCATCCGCAAAAGCCCCTCCCTCCGAAATTGTTCACCTATATTTTTGTACTCTAGACTCTAAATCCGTAGGGAAAAAATGCTCTACGACCCTCCCACATAGAGTTATCCTATCCGTCTTTCAATATTTCGATATTTCTCACGTTTTCTTTAACTCCTCAAGTATGTTAGAGAATCTCGAATGGAGAGTTAGAGAGTTTTAACCGGGGAAAACGAAAATTCTCATCTCCCAAACTCCCAAACTCTCCGAGTTAGTGAATCCGGCCCCAGCTGTAGTAGCGTGAGGTCTGCGTCACTCTAACTTTGCTCTCTGTGACGTGTTATAATGTGCGCTGCAATAGAAAATCCCGCCACTTGTGAGGTGCGTTCTGCGAAAAAAGCACAAACCTATTGAAATTTGTCGCCAATTTTGTGATGTGTACGGACAAGGAATAATGAGTGAAAGCCCATTGAGGCAATGGTGTATTGATTTTAAAAATGGCCGTACCAATGTTCACGATGGGGACTGCTGTGGTAATCCTAGCATTGTGATGAAAATCAACGACAAAATTCTTGAAAATCGCCATTGGGAACTCTATACTTTTTCCTCAAATTTCATAGGGTGTATTGTATGAAATTGTTGTGGAAAAGTTTGGTTCCCACAAATTTTGTGCTAGGTGGGTTTCGAAAATCCTAATGGAAGACCACAAAAACAGACACTGGCTGCAGCATTGACCTTCTCCGAAGGCGGCAGATTTTTACAGAGACGGCATTGAAAATTTTTTGAAAAGGTATGATAAGTAACTTACCCTTCATTACGATGAAAAATTCGATTTTTTTTTACATAATTATCATCCTTAACCCTGGAAAGATATCCTGCGCTTTAGAGACGCTCGCGTGAATAATTTATTTCGTTATTTTTTCTTCAGAGGTCTACTCATTTAGTTTTAAATTTACAAAATAAACAAATATATCATATAATTGTATTTTATTTATAAAACTAAGCCAATAGTTCCAAAATAATAAGATACATTTTTAAAAAACATAACTAGATTGGATAAATACACTCACTTAAAAATTGTGCGCCTCTGTTATCTTTTACGTAAGTTTTAATATGGTTATCTTTCTAGGGTTAAGGTGTTTAGAACACGTGGGTAAGAGGATATTTTCATATCTAAAGTATTTTAGAATTCACAGCCTGAGTGCGGAACCGTCCGCCGGCTCTTACTGGGGAGACCTTTTCACGCTACCTGAGGTACCCTCATAAATTTCGGGAAGCCGTTAACATTCAGATTTCAGCATAATCAGTTCTTGAAGAAAGAAGAAGGGCCACTGTATGGTGGTGGAATAGCTGGAGTAAGCTGTCAAAGATTTTTTATAACGTTAAACTTTATATGAATATTTCTGGGAACAAAATTTTTCAGCGCTGGGCGCTCTAGACCTTCAACGGATGAACCGATTCACATAAATCTTTGCGCAATTGAAAGGAAATTCAATTTTCGGGGCCATCAGGAAGCGATTTTTGTCTAAAAATTATTTACAAATTGTTTTTTCGTCCGTTGAAGAAAAAAAAACAGGACAAAAAATGTTTTTTTTTTCAAACGGCTAGCATCTTTTATTCAGAGGTTTTTTTGAAAACGAAAACCGGTAAGGCCCCCCCAAATTTTATCAAGTTTAATTATTTTCAACCCTATTTAAGATACAATTCCTTGGTGCGAGTTTTTTAAATGATATTGGCATGCAGGTAACAGGTAAATATGATATATGTTTGGCCTTGATTTGTTTTCTTATATAATTATAAGTGGAATGGAGAATTTGGAAATTCTCTACTTCTCAAATTCTCCGGTGTTTTGGAAGTGGAAAAGTAAGTGGAAAAATTGTATTGTCTGCTTTTGTTGCGTTTTGTGAAGGTATCTAGGTACCTAGGAATTTCAAATTGAGTTGTGTATTCACTGCGCCAGGATAGCCAGGATATATTGTAAAAAACAAATTATGGAAATCCATGCAATACTTACAGAGGAACATGGATTTTGTCTCTCAAGGTACCCGCTAAAAATTATAAATCACGCGAAAATTATCAATTTGGTCGTCGTCCAGTACAGAAGAGATGCTGTAAAATTTTTAAATATACACGGTAAAGCTTGTGTGTAGGATGAATTCGCATCTATGTTTTATCCCCTAATTAAATATGTAATTAATTTTTGAATCCTCCGATAAACCGTTTTGGAAATAACCGTAAAGGAAGTGTAGCAGTCCTTTTAAGGTGAAAAATTTGCCGTTTTTGGTACAAAAATTGACATATTTTCATCTCATCATTGCGAAGAACTGGTAAGTCCTGGAAATTTTACTTCCCATGACAAAAATGTTCACAACGGAGTACTAATGGATGTGAAACAAAGAACGGAAGGAATATATGCAAAATATGGAAACTGGGGTGTATATGACCCTAGTGCAAAAAAAATCGTTTTTCGGCGGTCAAAAGTCAGCTATCACGTTAAAATGATCAAATACAAGCTACACCACCCGATTACCCTTTACTTCCTCTTTAATTTGGTACCAAACATGATGTAGTTTGGACAACCCCCTATAAGGGGTGGTACGCCGCCAAAATTGTTCACCTATATTTTTGTACTCTAAATCCATAATCCATCAAAAAAAAAAACCAATACTCTACAGCCCTCCCACACAGAGCTATGCGCCCGTGAATATTGCGACAACAAAATTTACCGCAGAGGCCGCTCAAATCTGCAAATTACCGTTAATCGAAATAAAATATAGCCTATAATACCCATGCATACCTAATTACCAAAGTGAATTCTTATTTTTTTTTTGTTTTATTGGGCTTAGAGATCCTGAGCTTACCCCTGCCAATTATTGCAGCTCCTGATATTGTTTTAATTTCCGTTAATCAGCTCCCATTTCTACCCCGCACTCTTCCCGCCCCATTTCCTCCACCTATCTTGTTCGCCCTGAGCTCCCATTTTTTTTTGATACCACATACATTCTCCGTCTACTCTCCATTCTCTCGTTATCCCGGAAAAACTCGAGCAAACCTACCCTCCTACATCCCTCAAAAACTACCCCTACAAAACAGAAAGTTCAATTTATTTCGACAGTGGAAGGTAATAGGCAGATGCACCTCAAATATGAAAAAAAAAACTCCAACCCTCTACAACAAAAAGTGATACCCTAAATCGTCCCAGGCGATTCGCACTTTTTCACATTTCTTACGTTTTCCCTAATTCTCTAACCATATTAGTGAATTGGGAATGGAGAATTGGGAATTAGGAATTCTAAGAAAATGAAATTCTCATCTCCCAAATTCCCCGTGTTGCAGAATCCGGCCCCAGGAGATAAAATTCATTAAATTTTGCAGCTAATCGACAGCCAATACAATATGGTGTCAACATCAAAAAACAGATCTTCAAGGCTGATGCTATTAACATCGCCCTAGTTAAAAATGTGATTGATCAGTCTGGTAGCATAGTCTAAGAACCCGTAGTAAATTTTGGATATGAAATATAACCAAAAATATATATGCATAAATAAAGTTAAATTAGAGGCAATGTCAAAAGCAATCGTCTGACAGGAAATCACCGCTGCCTAAGCGAGTAATAATAAATTGAAAGCACTTTTTTTTCTTTAATTGAAAAACATATTTATAACCACTTAATGCACGTCTTAAAAAATATTATTTTTACCTGAGCACAAAAATACAGCTCCAAGATATTTACGCGCGGGTAACCCCTTGCCGGACGAAGTCAAAGTATTGAAAAATTGCCGGGTAGGGACATTACGATAATATCCACATTTTAGTCCATCACCACTTTAGAGTCTTAATTCTCTCTTGGCTGTGAAAGACTTGGAAGAAACCACTAATGATACTAAGATATCAACCAACGGAAAACCTGGGTAGGGCGACTGAGATGATACATATGACTACTGAGGAACATCCGTAAGCAATATATAAAGTACAATGCAAAACAGACAATTACGATAAGGTATCTACTATTGGGAAACAGGGAGAAACGTCAAAACACGAATGAGAATAACTACATAAGAGAAATGAAACTTACACAAAATGACACAGAAATTGAGAAAAGTGAAGGCAACTATAATACAGCTTCATTTCCCATGCAAATAAAAAGAGCCATGAATACGATTATAAGGATTCGAAGATCCTTCATACGAAAGATAATTGGACGAAAAGAAAAATCTTTGCAGCACTCTACATACACCTCAACAAACCACATTCAATTAATTTCAAACTGGCCACACTATACAGCACAGTTATTTAAAACCTTAGCTAGTTGTAGCGCTCATATATAGTCGATAATGCCTTGCGCGTTATGCATATGTGGATAGTACTTTCATAATCGCTTATGTGCGAAACTGCTAATCAGTGATCGTCTACGCGTTGTGCTGCACGAACTCTAAGGATAATTAACATTTATCGACGCGGATTAATAAAACTCCGTTTACACATACGTTTGAAGCGCGGGACAGTATGCCAAACTCCAGCCGCTCTGATAGTAAAGTAAAACATCAAACCCCTTAAATTTCTATGTACCTTTCTGCTAAGACAACCTATTTCTACAAGCACAGAATTTAAATAGTTCGAAAAAGCTTACCATCCTTCTTCCAAACAATATAGAAACAATTTTTACTAACAACGAAAATATTTTTGAAACTGGCAATTTTCTTCGTCATGCCAAAAAATAAAAAAAATAATAAAAACAAGCTTACTTGGTTGCTTGCCAGAGTTTTCAGAATTTCCAACATTTTCACATTTCTCAGGATTTCTCTTGTATTTTATAAGACGTTTGGTATATAAACGCTTGGTGCTTTTTGTTATTGGACCTTAAATGAAAAATTTATTAGATCATATATTATATAAAATAATATAGCAAAAATATACCTGGATTATCACCAAAATTCGTAAGTTCAGCTCTAAGATTTTCTGTATCATAATCAAGCGGAACAGTAAAATCTGTTGAAACAGTTGACATAGACTTATCCATCTCGCCGTTTCCATTTGGCCTAAATAAGAAATTAAGTTAGAAGATGAAATTTAGAAATATAATATTTATCATCGCTATATAGATCCATCTATATAATGCTTTCACTAACTGAGATTTCTTGCAGATGTAGCTAAATATAGAGTGTATGAGTCTTCGCTCATATACGTCCAACATCCAATGTTTTGCTACATTATGATGAAAAGGATTCCTGTCTTCCATAACAAAACAATGAAAGCGCTCGATAGACGCTTTTCAGCCATCTGTGACAGAATACATAATCTAAGAAAATATCCCACCCTTGCAAAAGCTCTATTGAGATTAATTTACATATGTCCGTGATCCATTATATTTTATTTAATGATAATAATATATCCCGGAACGGTACAGACACTGAAAATGAGAATTCACGAGTTGGTTGGCAGGTCATTAGACTAGTGTCCGCCATTCTAACCATTTTTTCTTCTTCTACTATTCTCTTAAATCTTCATAGAACATGGGCAGATTGCTGAAATTTGTCTGTTTCTTCACAAATACTGTAATTGAAACAAAAATTTTGATTGGAAGTGAAATATCAGTCACACATTGCAGCAACCTAATAGAGCAACCTAATAGCTTTTTAGTAAAAAATCTGTTATGCAAGCAAAATACCTCAACCTTGGTATGCTCCGCGCAGGTGTGGCTCATGCATAGATCCATTGAACCAATTATCTATTATACCACTTAGTCAAGCTCCAAGTCTAATTCAGAGCCTCATCGTCCTTTGTTCCTAGATTTATAGTTGTAGAATGCAAGCAGCTTCACCTACATTTTTATTATAACAGATGAATATATATCCTAGTTAGGGGGATCCAATACCGATGTTGAATAAAACAGTCAACAGAACATTCTCTATGGATAATTTAGAATTATTGTGAGGGATCCTCTGCTATTCACCTAAGTTTCACAATTCTTAAGTATACTCCAACGTCAGATAGCGCAGCCCATAATGAATGCCTACTGATGCTTGTTTAGAAGTTTACTAAAATGATGAAACTGGGACAAACTTCAAAAATAATATTCCTTGATTTTTGTTACCTGCGAAGACCCCTATTACTCTCTTTATTTATATTATGAACTATAACAGAGTTCTTTCAGTAATCAAGTTTTGACTCAGGTCTCCCTTTTTTTAATTAATTATGTTGCTGATTACTCTTTTCAAAAATGCATTAGTATCCCCGTTTTAATTTCTTATAATTTCGAATTTCAAATGAAACTCTTGCCATATTTCTAGTCCTACACTCGGTCGCTTTCGCTCTTGCCTTCACGAAACTCTCATGTTCTCTTTTTATACGTTTTACGTGCTCTGCAAAGTTCAAGCCACGTAAGAACTTTTATTTATGTATTTCGACTTTTTACTGCAAATTAACACTCTTCACCAAACTAAACCTGGTGTTCACAGCGGAATTACCTTACAATATGAATAAAGCAGTATTCTTCTCCCCTTCAAATATTTGATCACTGCAGAAATCTTTTCATTTATCTTTTAAAAAATATAAAATTAGTACTCACTTATTTATTTGAGGATTTGAAAATAGTCGTTTCTCGTAAAATACCAGCCCGTTCTCATCATCAGTATGTACATATTCTTCAGCCATTTGAATTATGATTTCATCCGGTTTCGGTGACCGTACAAAGTTTGATTCATCCTTCAGAACGAGAATATTCTCAGGTGATTGATTATCTGCTGTTACAAATGATTCATTTGATGCTGCAGCTTCAGCCTCCGCCTCAGCTTTAGCTTCTGCTCTGAGTCTTTCCAAAAGTTTTCCAAAACCTGTCATATCAAATTTTTGTCGAAGTTTTTTTGGAGCTTCTTCCTCTACTTTTCCACTTAAATTCAAAATGGTATTCGTGAAATCAATGCTTTCTTCTGTTAATATACCACTTAGCAGTGAATCAATATCGTTAAATTTATTCACCAAAGATCTTCGATTTCTTGATTTTTGAACCTTTTCCCTCCAAGTTTTTATAAATGAAATTTTTGATCGGTCCGCTGCCGCTGACATATTTTTGGAATGCTCCGATAAATTGCCTTCAGTTAATTCAAATAAATTTTCCTTTTTACTTGTGTCATCAGAATTTTTTTCAGCGTCACTCGATTTCTGTTGGCCAATGTTTATGTAAAAAGGACTAGCGACTTCCTGAGTATTCGTACTTTTATTGGGGGTAGATTTCTTATCTTCTAATTTCTTTAGCCAACTGCTTGGAGTTACATTTTGCGGTTTTACTCTCTTAGTACTGATGAGAAGAGATTTTTTTCTTTCATTTATTTTCTTTTCGAATACGTAATTCTGGAAGACTTTCACCACGGGGAACTGGCCTTCGTAAATAGCATACAAAATAGGAGTCTTGTTTTCATCATCTACAGCATTTATATCAGCACCTTTTTCCTAAAATAGTTATTACAATAAAATTAATAGAAGCCGAATGAAGATATTAATAAGATTCATACTAGGAGCATTTTAACAATGTTTGTTCTTCCCCATATTGCCGCCACATGCAATGGGGTCATGTTATCTTCTGAACGAACGTTAGGATCTCCTGAAATATATAATAATTTCCAATTTATATACAGACACAGGCATATTGTTTACAGAGTTAAAATTAATTAGTATGAAATCAGATACACACACACAATTTTTCTTTTTAAAACTGGGTTTTTTTGTACACGGGCTATGGGGACTAAGGCCAGACGTAAAAAAAAAAATACAGCAACATATTGAAACCAATATGAAGATGTGTCGAAACCACACACACACAAAATTATATTCAATGAATACCAAGGAAGCATTTAAATGCTTCTCACTTGATATCAAGAGATAACTAGCTCGAGGCATTCAAGAATTTATGAATCTTCTATTATTGCCTTAAAGACCTGCTTAATGTTTCTTATCAATTGTATGCGGGAGTATCGAAGTGTACGGACCTTGAGGGCAGGCATTGCTGCTAAGTTGTGATCAGAACTAAAGCGCCATCGGTTGAGTCCATAATAGTCTCTAATAAAGAAACATAATGGAACAGCCTGCAGACTGCCCAATCAATTTAATGTACCGCGGATTCTTTGGCTGATTTATTTCAAGGAATACTAAGTGTACAATGTGCATTGAAGATTGCTCTAATTAGCATAACAGACAAAATTGTACTGCCAACCACCTTCTGGTGGTGCCTTGTCTACTGGACAACCAACAAACTACAAAGGCAAAGGTATGTGTTTTTAATAAAGTTTAACTAAAATTGATATTCTACAATAGACATAATTAACAATTTTAGATTCCTTCTGTGAAGAGACAAACATAATTCCCAGCAACCAATTTGGTTTAAAAAAAAGGGCACTCTACAGAGCAGGCAATTCTAACGCTTGCGAACAGAATCATGCACAATTTACGTAACAAAGTTTGCACTGGACATCGATCTTGAAAAAGCATTCGATAAAGTCTGGCACAACGGGTTAATCTTCAAGTTGCTCGAAATTGGCTGCCCTTTGAGTATCACCAGAATCAGCAATTCATTCCTAATCTTTTATGTTTCTATACAATAATATGCTTTAGAAACGCTAGTGGTAAGGGACATTATCTCGCAGTACAAGAAAGCAAAATGCTTTCGTTAAATATTAACAATAATCCAATCCACTTAAAGAACAGCATCAAATACCTAGCCATCTTTTTACATCACCGCTTTCAATTCAACCTGCACGCGAGGTACGCACTTAACAAGGCGAAAGCAGCCTCTGCGATCCTCAGACCCTTGCTGAACTTCGAATACTTATCCCAAAACACAAAATTACTTATATATAAAACCTTGAATCGCCCGATAATAAGCTATGGTTTTACTGTCTGGTCCACGATATCACCCACAGTTAGCAACCAACTAGAAGTCTTCGAGAGAATGATAATCAAACATTGCAACAACAAAATCAGAAGGCCTAATAGCCACAAATGGTACCCCAATAGCCTGCTGTATGAGAAAGCTAAAATACCTCCTCTAATGATATATCTCAGTAATATCGCCGTCAAATCATTGTCAAGATTAGGACACCATCAAAATGCACTTGCTAGGCGGGTTTTCATTGACAACCTTAACGATACAATTGAAAACAACTAATACCTCTCACCAATGAATATATTTAACAGTAACTCTGGGCGCGTTTAGGCGGAGACCAAACCAGTTTGGAAGAATTGGTAGCGTTTGGTCACAACCATGTAAAAATACCAAGCATTCCCGTATGGTTTGTAATTATGCGGAGGAAAAACCGGTAATTTTGACCGGTTTGATCTCCGCCTAAACGCGCCCTCTGTCTGCTCTACCTAACACCTCCTTTAACAACCTTCAAATCCCCTTTTATACAGGTACCTCTATAGGCAACTACAGAGGATGAGTCTTATCATTCTTGAATATGCAATTCACGCGATCCGACAAAATTGTTCAACTACTAACGTTCAAGAGCAACTCCCACACCAATATTGATAAACTAAATCTCCAATTGAGCCAATCCTGAGCAACCTCTCTAACATAGCAAGTAAGATAAAATTAACATGTTTTTTTTCTTTCTTTTTCGTCTGTATTTACAAATCTTGTTGTATTGGGCCCAACTGGGTTCGTGTTAAAAATTTAATTGTTATCTAGTTACAAGTCGATATGTTAAAGCCATTATAGGATATGACTAGCATACTCCGGGAGCAAGTGTAATAGTAAAACTTTTTTGATACCAAGTTATTTTCTTATTGTATAGCATCAGTCTCACTCCTAGACCGAAGTCAGACACACTTTACAATCGGCCAAGTTAATTAAGTAACTATACTGTTGTTTTCATATTTTAAGACTCAATAAATGAAATGAAATTAATTAACAATTTAGATATTCTCAATTGGAAGTATCTTACATATTTACGGAGTTTAGTATGTATTTTCTCACCATTATTTTCCAACATTAATTTAACTATTTTATCTGCAAAATCTATATTTTCCATTCCGCATGCATAATGTATGGGTGCTATTCCTCTGTCCAAAACTAATATATTTGGATTTGTTTTGTGTTTGCGTAGAAGGATCTCAGCAACTCTAAAAGTATGTAAACACTTCATGAAAATCGTTTTTCTTTAAACAGCTTTAAAACTTTTACTTGAATGTCTCATCTTCTAATGCATCCAACAAGCAAAATGCCAAAAAAACTCCTTTCTTGTCCATTTTAGGGTAATAAAACTACCATTTATCATAAAAGTTACAAATAAATTCCTTTTTTGTCCATTTCAGGGTGATCAAAACTCCCATTTATCTTAAATATTACAAATAAATCATACAAATAGCAAAACAATCAAAACTATAAAAGTCAAAACTCAAAACTTTGAAAATGAACCGTCAGTCGTGGGGGGCGTTTCCAACGGAAGAGTCCCAGAACAATTGGCGCTAGTGTCGAACTGGCGCAGACATCAACCATGAAGGGCTTATCGTACTGTATCTTAGATGGCAGCACAGCTGAAATTTTGCCACATAATATTTTTTAAAAAAACTGTTTGAAGGGAGATTCCACCCAAAATTTTATTTTAAAATTGCATAATCATCTCGCAATTTGAAAAATTATCCATACAAATCACGTCATGATTATGGCTGAAAATTTCCGGATAATTTGCTACAGATTGCATTATTTACTGAGAACATGATAATTCATCGAATTATCTAATAATAAAAGATAAACAACAAACAACAATGAAAGATTAAACTTATTCGAGATATCTCAAACTTTCGCACATTGATAATCCATTCAAACAGTTTATTCGAATCTACGATTCCCATGCTTAATCCCAAAGAAGCTATAATAGGCATTCAGTCTGCTGAAATTCACGACAGCAAGATGATCTTCCAACGGTGTCTGCTTTTAAGTTTTTGGTAAATCGATAATTTTGTTTTTGTTGTTGAGTTAAAGTCCTTACAAGGTTTTTTTTTGTAAAATACATAGTTTTCTTGTGGCAGCAAGTGCCACAGATGTAAAAACTGTTAATGGAGAAGATGACGACAACGGTGATGATACCTTTCCACCTGAATTTTCCTTTGGAGTAGCTACGGCCGCATATCAAATTGAAGGCGGATGGGATGCAGATGGCAGAGGACCTTCTATTTGGGATACTTTTACCCACGAACATCCAGAAATGATAACGGATAGATCAAATGCTGACATTGGACCAAACTCTTATTATTTATTCGATGAAGATTTGAAAGCATTGAAGGAGCTAGGGGTGAGTTTTATTCTGTAATTTATACCTCAAATTCATTAAAAAAATTAGATGATTAAATTGTATTTTTCGCTATATAATACAGTGCTTACATTTAAAGTTCGAATAATTTTTATAATACCTACATATATATAATTGGGTATATTGTATAAAGCTCCGGTATATATTTGTCAATTTGTAATATACTGCAAACCTGATAACATGAACAGCACCCAGTTCAATAGAGTTCACGTTATCACATTTGTCCATGTTAACGAAATATTCATTTGTGTCTGGACAATTATTGTTATAATTAGAATCAATTTTAATGCTTAATGTACTTAATTGGGTGTGTACTGTCCTGTCAGTACTGTAGTCCATGATATTATGAAATCTTGTAAAGTTTCTGCGTTATTAAATCCTCTTATAAATTACTATAGATTTAAGCATAACTTTACGTACATACTTTTTCAACTTAATCTTTTCTTATCACCGAAAGTTTAACTGTATTTTGTTGTGATTTGATAAAGCCATAGCATTTCTTACGAAAAATTAATTATTGGGAGATCTTATGTATTTGTAGTACAACGAACGATAGAAGAAAGTCGTCTATTGTTATTATTGATTTTATTTGTCTGATATCAACTGATATTAGCCGATGGATGAAAACCACAATATTTATGCTTGATTGCTTCTTCACTGATCAATAAATCAGTTTTAATTCTGTAAAAAAAACGAGCATCGACGACATAAATGCTGCAATTAATTTCATTTGATCTGAAAAAAGAACGATAATGCAACTGAGAAAGAAACGCAGCATTAAAAAATATTAAATGCAAAGCAGGTATCTTTTTTATTGCTTACTTGATTGGATCCACTGTTATAAACATAAATAAAGGTGTTATTTACAAAAGGTTTTATGCCCTAGATAAATTCATAGGGCACAGTATATGAATATACTCTCCATAGGGTATATGCTAAGTTTGTCATTCCGTTTGTAACACCTAGAAATAATTATGATAGAGCAAAATGGATTGGACACCCACGAATAATATTAAAAGTAATTTTGATTTTTACATGTCCTTCCGTCCACCGTGTGTCTGTCCTTACGATAACTCAAGAACGCGTGTACTTAGAAGTATAGTATAGTTGAAATTTTGCAGGCAGCCTTTTGAAAAAAAGTAAAATTAAGTTCGAAAATGAGACAAAACAGGTAACACCTTCGTAGGGATGTTTTTCACTATATATTTCGACAGTGCCCGAGAATGCGTCCACGCAGAGACCTGAAATTTTGTAGCGTTTTTATAAAAATAGTAAATAAATCTTAATAAAATAAGTATAAAACGATTTTTCAAACAAAACTGAGGCCAATCCGCATGAAAAAGTAGAAAATAAACTTTTCTTCACACACAGAGGTGGACTCAGATTTTTTGATTGGGACATTTCTCTTGAATATTCTTTCTCTTCATGAATCAAAGCACTTATTACCTCTGATTGATCATACTGAAATATATCGGTGATTGTCAGCGAATAAAATCTGAGTCCACCTCTGTGTGTGAAGAAAAGTTTATTTTCTACTTTTTCATGCGGCTTGGCCTCAGTTTTGTTTGAAAACTCGTTTTTTACTTATTTTATTTTCTGCCTTTTTCACGTTAATTAAATTGTTATTACGTGCTGCATGGAGATATTTAAATTTTATGACGGCTGAAAAGACACTGATTTACCAGTTTGTCAAAAAATTTATTCGAGTAAAAATTATTTTTATTTACAGAACTTTTGCGTCAAAATATCGCTAAAGAACAAAAGCTTATAATTGAAAATTTTTCTTGCTAAATACACCAACGAAAGTTAAATTTTAGTTGTTGCCTGAGTTTTCTTTACGGCTGCAACGCACTTCGCCATGGTTAGTGATGCTCTCGAGATAATATGTTTGGACGATGCAGATTGTGTCTGTAATAAAAATGATTTAAAAGATTTTCAAAAAAGAATTTGCTGATTTTACCATAACCAACTCCAGAGCTTGGGCGTCGAAATTGTTCTCGTAAGTTGAAGATGCGTGAGCGAGTTGAAAATGCTCACTACAGATATTTTCAGCGATAAAAGTTGAAATTTTCGGAAAATTTTCCAGAAAAATTGGAAAATTCTGCAATTTTCCTGAGACAGAAAATTTTTCTGATTTTCCCGCTTTTCCGGGTTTTCCATGGAGTTTTCAACAAAAGCAACTTTATGCAATTCATTTCGCTCTACAACTTTGTCTTAGGTTGCAAAACACTCAAACGCTTCCTTGGTCGGAAAAACTCCGGAAAAGCGTTTTACATGAATTTTCCTCGATTTTTTCTGCAAGTTTTCACCATTGTCGGAGAGAAAGTAATGATGCCAGTTGATAGGGAGCTTGATCCTGCATAAATTAGAAAACTTTTTTACCGGAAAATTTTCCGGAAAAGTCGGAAAATTTCGGAATTTTTTTTTCGGAAAAATCGGAAACTCTGCATTTTTCCTGAAACGGATTTATCACTAATCAAATTTGTACCAAATTTTCAAATGATTTTTCCCGATTTTCCGGGTTTTCCATGGAAATTTCCGGTTCACATTTTGATAGATTCAATTGCCACGCGACATGAACCTGTGTGCCAAATTTCAGCTCGCTGTGATGACGAAAAGTGGGTCTACGAGAATGTCGAAAATAGTAAAAAAGAAATATCTAAATAAATATACAGACAGACAAATTCGTGTACGAGTTTAAGGGACGGGCTGGCCTCAAAAATAGGCTAAAGCGGGCAACCGTGTCTTAGTGTTGCCATATAAAAAATTAGGATTTTTACGTATATTGTGAAAACGATCAGTTCTAGATGTTTTTATTGTCCGACGAATCGTTCTAGAAATATATGCGAAAAACCATTTCAACAATCAAACTTGCACTGATGGGTGAACATACGATATTACATACGGGTATTCATCCAGGGTATCATAAGAATTGGTCTTTTAGACCAATTCTAGCTATTTCACTTGTTAACATTAAAAAAGTATGTATACCGACGGGGAATTGAATTGTAGACCTTCGGAATGTATGTGAGTGGAATTTGCTCTTCAGATCCCTTCCCGAATAGTAGATCAACAACAACATTTCGCAATCCGAATACACCTTGCATTTGTTGGGTTTCGTAATACGACATTCTTTAACAAGGGATGTTGTAAAATGGGATTTTGGTATACGGGAAAATATACTAAAACCACAGTACAAGAATGAACTTATGTAATGTACTTGAGGTATGAGTTAATAAGAAGTTTCCAGTTAGTTATCTGATAAAAAAAATAATTTATCATTTTTTATTTAGGTAAATTTTTATCGATTTTCGATTTCATGGGCCCGAGTATTGCCTAAAGGTGATAAGTCATCATTAAATCCAGCTGGAATTGAATATTATAATACCGTTATAAATAAATTAATCGAAAACAGAATCAGACCGATGATCACTATGTATCACTATGATTTACCCGAAGAATTACAAAAACTCGGAGGATTAGCAAATCCTTTATTTATAGAATACTTTGAAGAATACGCAGATGTACTATTCTCGAATTTCGGTAACCGAGTAAGTTTGCCTCCCGCGATAGTTTTTTTTTTTTTTTTATTAATTAATATTTATTACAACAAATATTATCGAAGGTTAAAACATGGATTACTTTTAACCAACCATACGTTTCTTGTTTACTTGGATATGGAAAAGCTCATCATCCACCATTTGCAAATGCGTCTGGCATTGGTGAGTATTTTTGCATGCACCACATTATCAAAGCGCATGCTTTAGCCTACAGATTGTATAAGAGGAATTGCTTTACCAAGCAACAAGGAAAAATTGGAATAGCTCTCAGCAGCTTTTTCTTTTACTCCAAGACAAACGACTCAGTCCTAGTTGATCGTGCAATACAGTTTATGGTAGGACCTTGAAATATACCACGATTAAAATCATATTTACCTATGTATGTATGTACAGCTCGGTTGGGCTGCCAAACCCATATTTGGCGAAGACAATGGATACCCCGAAGTAATGGTGAAAGAAATTGAAATCAACAGTTTATTAGAAGGTCGTACCAAATCTCGTTTGCCATCTTTCGATGATGAATGGATTGGATTAATTCAAGGATCAAGTGATTTTCTGGGTCTCAATTATTATACATCGTTTTATGTTGATTGGGCGTTATGGGCAAACCAATCATTAGATTATGATTCTAAAGTAATGTTTTCTACAGATCCAAATTGGAAAAATGTGAAATCTTTCTGGATACATGCGGTTCCTTGGGGACTGGGAGACATTTTAAGGTAAAAATAGCTTTTACCCCATCACTCACCAGTTTATTTCAATATTCATTTTTCATTTCTCCTGAATCTTCTCAGGTGGATAAAAAATGAATATAACAACCCTGAAGTGATAATAACTGAAAATGGTTGGTCAGATGATGGCCAATTGGATGACGATAACAGGATAAGCTATATGAAAGTTGTTCTAATATTTTTATCAAATTTGTGTATATGGGTAAAGAAATATTAATAATTTTATAGGATCACCTAAAGGAAGTTTCGAAGGCTATAAAGAATGGGTGTAATGTATCCGGATACACAATCTGGAGCTTGATTGATAATTTTGAATGGCTTTATGGATACACGTAAATATTTCAGTTAAAAGAAAAACAAAAACGATGGAATTATGCTTTGTAACTTTCAGTGAAAAATTTGGTCTATATGCAGTCAATATGACTAGTCCAAATAAGGAAAGAACACCCAAAAAATCTGCTCAAATATACAAGAAAATTATTAAAACTAGAAAAATATCGGAATAACGAGGAGAAGCAAATTTTTGGGAGATATTAGCTTTGATTACTTTTCCTTTACCGTTATTTATCTGTAATGTGAATAAAGTTTGCTCTCGTTCTTTAGATAATATGAAATTTAGATAATAAATTCATTATTACAATTCGATTTGAATATTATCTACCAATAATGATCGGGGTTGGCCGATCCTCAGTTTCAACAGTAAATACTAGTTGTGATCTGCCCGTAGCTAGAGCGAATACGCAATAAATGGTCAAAGGGCGGTAGAAATTATAAACTGAATGACCCTTAATTATACAAACTATAAGAACTGCCATGACTCGAAAATTTGCCCTTATATACCCTTTAGTTATACTGTGTTACCTTTGGTAACGTTATATGTCTTCTTATAATCATTTTTGCTGTACGCGCCTCATGTAGTGTAATAAATAATTTTAGTTACGGAAAAAAGTAAAATGTCATATAAAATCATGCAAACTGAAGAGGCAGATCAACAAAGACCTAGTTTGTGTATTGTCCCAACGGATTGAGAAAGATTAAAGGCATATTGAAAGGCATTTTCAAATTCAACTAACCAATTATAGCTGTTACGTCTGGGTCTTCATTCTTTTGTATAACAAGGATCTTGTAGTTATTGGATCCAGTGCCAATAATTTTTTTTCTCGCAATACATTTTGACGGTGCCAGAATTCCTGAAAAAGTATATAGTGATGATATGGCATTGGACTTGGCGTAGAATTTCGTAGAAAATTTATCATTTTAAACAAAGTCTTTGAAACTCTTCCGTAGAAAGTACCTACTACTCTTTCGCCAATTTCTTGATTATAAAATAAAAGTCTAAAACTCCAGCGGCACATGTAACTTTCACGTTACTAAAAGTTTCTCTGATTTTTATAACAATCAGCATCGTTACTAAAACGTCATAAATAAATGAAAACAGTTTTATAATAAATGGCTCCATTCGATATTAAGAGCCATTTGTTTTTAGAACGATCACAGTAGTTACTAAAGGGCCACCTAAAAATGTTACGATATTTTATAGTTGGTATTTACCGAAAGTTTAGAATTTTTATTAAAGTCACCTAACATTACTGAATGTTGTCGGGTTATGTGCGAGTAACCACGGATACAGCAATAAAAGCTTATTACCACCAAGGAGCACAATTTAAGCGCATCCCTAGCCATCATTTGGCAGCTACAATGTAGAAGAATATTCATTGATATATCCAGAAAAATAAGCAAATACACAAGTAAGTTAATCAAGAGCGTCTATAGCCATCACTGGGAAAAAAGATTTAATTTTCTACGAATTTAAACTGTGAATTTTTCCACTATTGCATGAAGTAACACATTTCTAATTTTCAATGTGAACTTCAAATTAGCATGCCTCCTAGAGCGCTTCTTAAGAACAGCATTGAAGCACTTGTCTCTGCAGACATGTTAAAAAGCAATGAATAGGAATAGGGATACGAGGCGCTGCTGCGAGCTTTCAAGGAAGTGCTTCAGGAGGTTTCTTAAAGCGCTCTTTTTCCCAGTGGGCAATTAGTTATATAACGTGGTGATGAAAACAATTATAAAACTTTCTTATATACCTTCTAGTAATGGTTACTTTAAGTTATATAGACCGGTGATTGAAACATTTCCATCGCCATCTTATATAAAAAGCTTTAGTAACTTACCTCCACGATAACTATTAGTAACCTTAAAAAACTATAATATAACTACGGTTTCAATTGGATTTATTATAAAATTCTTATATAACCGAGTAACCATTATAAAACAACCCATCACTTTTAGACACCAAAAATTTGAAAAATTGTTTCTTAGGAGGGGCTTCGAAAAAAAGGTCTTGTAGCTAGGTTACTGATATGCTTCCAAAAAAGTGCTTCTCTGAAAGCAATCTGGAGTAATTTCGAAGCAAATATTTAATGTGAACGTGATCATGCAAGTTTCTTGTGTTGACGCCCTACGATTAGTCATTGTGATTCGCAGTTTCACATAAGACATTTGCTTTGTGAAGTTTATATTTTATATATTGAATTATAATGTTAAGCTTTAAACTATGTGATTTTCTTTTACTTCACACAATCATAATCGTCGATACTTTAAATTTTCTGCAATTAAAAGAGAAACAATTGTAACTATGCCGACACTGTAGCAGTTGTAATCGTGTAGAGCTTCCAATTTGCTTCACTCAAAGTGCTTTAAAAGCTATTAAAACGAAGCTAAGAGGAAGTGCTTGCTTCTGCGGACATGAAATATTAAAATTGTTATGAAACTCAAGCACAATTGAAGCACTTTGTGCGCAGAAGCGCTTAAAAAGGAGTTTTAAAGTGCTTTTTTCTCGGTGGGACGTTCCCAGCGGAACTTTTCGAAAAAATTCCAAAGTGTAAGTTACAGTGAGAAATGACGGAACGTTACGCTGGCACCCTGCTTATGTTACGGCTTAAGCTGTTCTGTTTTGCTTTGCTCATTCCAATAAAGTAATCGAAAACTAATTATTAAGTATATTTACATCTCTTAGGTCAACTATTATCGTTTTTCTATATCTTGGTCTCGAGTGTTACCTAAGGGTGAAAGATCCTCACTGAATCAGCCTGGCATTGATTACTACAATAACGTTATAAATAAATTATTAGCAAATGGCATCAAACCTATGGTCACTATGAACCACTACGACTTACCTGAAGAAATTCAAAAAATCGGAGGATTCGCCAATCCTTTATTCGTAAATTATTTCAGAGATTATGCAGATGTTTTGTTCTCACATTTTGGTGATCGCGTAAGTACATATTATATACTTACAAATATTCACATGATATTATATTTACTAATTTCATTACAATATTTTGTTTATTAAAGGTTAAAACATGGATTACTTTCAATGAACCATATGATTTTTGTTTTCCTGGTTATGGCCAATATGTGTATCCTCCACTCGCTAACTACTCTGGAATCGGTGAATACCTATGCATGGACAGCGTAATTAAAGGGCACGCCTTGGCTTATAGGCAGTATCAAAAGAAATATGCTGAAAAGCAAGGCGGCAAAATCGGTATCACATTAAGTAGTAGATTTTTTTATTCGAAAACTAACAATTTGAAACTAGTGGATAGAGCTCTGCAATTTACGGTATGACATCTTGAATAATATGCATTTCACTAAATATATATTGATGTTATTGTATTTAGCTTGGTTGGACTGCCAATCCTTTATTCAGTAAAGATGGAGGTTATCCAGAGATAATGATTAAGGAAATTGCAAGTAATAGTTTAAACGAGGGTCGTAGTTGGTCTCGACTTCCAAGTTTAGAAGGAAAATGGAAGGAACTAGTTAAGGGGACAGTTGATTTCCTGGGACTTAATTATTACACAGCTAGATATGTTGATTGGGCTGATCCAGCAGAGGGTGTAATACCATCAATAGAGACTGATTCAAGATTAAAATATTCTGTAGATCCAAAATGGAAAAAGTCCGCATCCAATTGGTTGTATTCGGTTCCTCAAGGACTTGGAGATCTTTTAAGGTAGTTTTAAATAACTTTGCATTTCGGTTGTCATTTTTATTTTATTTTATTATCTCGAATTCTGTACTATTTAAAGATGGATTAAAGACAATTATGGCAACACAGAAGTAATAGTAACTGAGAATGGATGGGGAGATCGAGGATCACTTAACGATATTGATCGAATAGACTATTTGAGGGTAATTTTTTTGCTTCTTTTATATTTTAGTAATTACGCCATTAAAAATGTTCTTTTTTAGGCTCATCTAAAAGAACTTTTGAAAGCAAAGAAGGATGGATGTAATGTCACTGCTTATACATGCTGGAGTGTAATTGATAATTTTGAATGGACATCAGGATATACGTAAGACATTAAGGTAACTACATAGATTACTTACAATTTTATTCTATTTCTAGGGAAAAATTTGGATTGTATTCAGTCAACATAACCAGCCCAAATAAGGAAAGAACAGCTAAGAAATCAGCTGGATTCTATAAGTCTGTTATAAAAACAAGAAAAGTTTCAGAATAAATGACTGATTTTATAATGGTCATTAAAGTATGATACTTTCGTATTGAATTAATTTAAATAATTGAAGAGAACGCTAAAACTAATAAATATTTACCACATGATAGTAGATATAAAGTAATTTCATTTCCAATCCCATATATTTAAATTATATCCCAATTGTTCATGTTACGACATTGTCTGTTTTAAAGTTTTGAAATAAAACTAAGAAAACAGACAAAAATTGATCTACGACAATTTTTGCCGATTTTGCACTCATCTAGGATACGAGTGCCGGAAAAAGTGCTCTTTAGATTAAGTTGTTTTTGGAATTTTCCTATTTGTCGAAGAGAAAAAAATGTTCATAACCAATAAAATCTAAATTTTTGTATAGCGAACAGATTGCCCGAATTAGTCAAATTTTATAAAATTTGTAATGTAATCAGTGCACTAATAACCTGAGGATTCTGTGAACGTGTTTTTCAGAGTTTTGAAAGCCTTGACGATAGGAATGTCATTAAATCTAGAAACCTGAAGATCTGGCGATATTTACGATATCCTTACCATGTCGGATATATCACTGCATCCTGTTGAAATCACGTGTCATCATTTAACAGCTAAAAAAGCTATAGATCATCTCAAAGTATCGTATTATTGGTAGCAGACATAAAACATCATACTCTAACCTTACAGCTGTATGATTGTTTTCAACATTTTTATTTTGAGCTTTTATCGGATCGACGCCCACGACGTTTAAGACTAACAAAAGAAGAAGTTTATTTTAACTAAATTTTGCCTAAAAATATAACTTGACGCATAGCTCAGGTGGCGAATATTGAAGTACTTATAGTAAAATTTACGAGATTGAGCTTAAGCGCAAGAATTATTGACAATTAAAATAATCTCTTATAATACAAGCGCATTGACACTGCTCAAATGGCTACTGAACTGCATCCTCTTCTTTAACTCCTTAACTGTGGTATGTTCAATCAATTGATAAAAAATTCGGAGCTTCTGGAATAAAAGTCAGTTACAAAGTTTTGTCACACATGCTCAAGACCCGCTTCACGACCTGATTGTGGACATCATGTCCACCGAGCGACACTGTGCTAGTCGGGTCTATACCGGTCGGTAAAAGACGTCCCCTCATTCCTTAAAACAATTCCTCCAACCCGAAATCCTCAAGCCCCACTCCGCTCCTCCCTCCCTGGAGGATCAAGCCAAGCAATATTATCACGAACGAATGACAGAACGCCATGACCTGAACAATCACTGCAAAGCAAAAGCAAAACTCCACAAAGAACTCTGTGATGCCATCAGCGCATTATCTATTATCTACACAGACGCCTCCAAGTCCAAGAAACCTGTAGCCATGGCAGTCATTGCTGAGGGCGCCAATAGACAGAAATCTGTTATAAACTCCCTGGTATGGTGCAATGTCTACACGGCCTAACTCATGCCCATCTGGGAGGCAGCCACTCAAAAGGTCGCCTCAGCAATCTTCTCGGATGAAATATTGGCTATCAAAGCGATGCAGAATCTTGGTAACAAAAACGCACTACTCCTCAACATCAGAAATACCATCCAAAACGACAAGATCTGAATCGCGTGGTGTACGGGCCATGTACGCATTCCTGGCAATGAAAGTGCGGACAGCCAGAGAGGAAACGAACGCAATTATCCCCGCACTCAAGCAACTCCTACCTTTCAACGGACTAACGACAAAATTATAATGCACCAAACGTAGGCAGACGCACAAACAAATGCCAACAGCCACAAACGATCCAAGCTCCGGTGGTTTCATAACAAAAAACCGTTTTTGTTGGACGCCACTTGGTGTACAACTTTCCTTTTTTTTAATAATTACTCCCCTTTTGTTGTTCTGTTCGTAATAATTTTTATTATTCACTTTAAAAAACTCTGCTTTGTACGTTACACTGAATAAGTTATACAATATACTTTTTTACGATATAAACTTTTAAAAGACAACTCACTGGATAACACTGGAGGCCAAACCTTGGGTAGGGGGACTCTCGAAAACTTCTCTTGTCTGGCTTCGCTTCAACAGTCTATTTAATCAAAATCGAACCAATTCCTTAACCAATCAGAATTGGTCGATTTTCCATTTCCCTATTTGGTGGGAATTGTCGGATAGACAATTCCATATACATGCATATGTTCCGATTTTTGTCCAAACGGAAACGCTCAAATGACAAAAATCGAATAAACAATTGAAAATCACAATTCTGATTTTTGTTTAAACGGATACGCTCAAATAACAAAAATTAGAAAAATAATTGAAAATTGGTTTTCCGTCTTGAACGGAAACGCTCGAATTTCAAAATTAGGTAAACAATTGGGGATATCACAAAAACAATTAAAAATGACAAAAACAGTCGCAGAGACAATTTTCAGGGTCACCAGTAGCATATGGAAAATGATAAACAAACATATAATTACATAAGAGTGCTAGCCCGATGGTCAGTACTCAGAAAGGATCGTGTATAATGTTTTCGTTCTGGTGAACTTCGCGGTGACGTGTTTATTTTATTGTCTTGCGGGTGCCCCGAGGAATGTTGAGACATAACACCTGTTTCTGAGTGTGTTAATGGGTTAAAGTTTTTTATATATGAGATGAACAATTTTTGTATATGAAATGAGTTTTAGATATATTTTTATGTTTTGTGATATCTAGAAATGATGCATAAGTAATGCATAGATATTGCATTTATGTAGGTAATTAGAGGATGCATTTAGGCAATTAGAGAGTTATGAATCTAAAGAAGGTGATATGGATTCGCAACAAAAGTAAAAGAAATAAAAAATAAAAAGAAAATTGAACTTATAAAATTTAATCTAGTAAAATGAAGCATAGAACAATCTTGTTATAAAAAAAAGGGTGATAATTGTAAAAGAAATGAAGTAGACAAGGTGCTAAGTTAGGATTAGACACAATAGAAATAAGGATAACAAAACAACCACTAGACATAAGACTGTAAAAAACGATCTAGACAAATTGTTATATTAGGAATAAATACAATATAAATAAGTAAGTGATTGCCTATTTCACTAGACATCAGACTGAGTCCAGATCGTCTAGTCGCCATGGGCAAGCCAAACTTTATTGTACTAGGGGTTATAACCCTATGCGGTCGTTGTGATGAATTCTAAATTGTCGCTGTCTTCAAGTGATATGCCACACTACATCAGACCAGTTCATAGGCATTTACTCTAGATTGTAATGACGACGATTAGAGCAGTCCGAGGTGTTTACTCTTTTACCGAGGAGCAACTGTTTACACCGTTAACTCATATGTGTGAGAGCAGCTTTTAATAAGCTTAAATCTCGGTTGCGGAGGAACAATAAACTCGGATACTGCCGGAATGACTGAAAATATTGTACTGTACTCGATTTACTAGTTAACTATGAATTGTCTTTATTAAATCAGCCACTTATTTATATTAATTGATTCTTAATATAAATCTATTCTAAATGTCAATTTGTAGGTTAATTGATAAATGGGCAACAGTTTACATTGCGGATAGGTCGAGGTGAAATACTTACTTTGCATCTTGTTTCGCTTCTACCTTCTTTATTATGAAACGCCTGACCCCATATCAGTGCTTTTGTTTATATATTTGTATATAGCACATTTTTTGTTTACATTCTTTGATTTGCGTTTTGCGTCACTTTATGTATTGCAAATTGCTGCATCTATCGGAAAACGCTTGACCCACATCAAAAAATGTGTTGCAAGGTTGGTGCGTTGCATATTGTGTATGCATGTAGATAGGTAAGCATATTACATATATTAGATTGTACAATAAAGAGCTTTGCAATTCAATTCATAGTTTTTTCAGATCGAGCAGATATGCGAATCGATTAGTCTGAAAAACCTTTCGTTTCATAATAAACGTCCTTTATTGAAACCACCCTTCTCCAGCTGGTTTTTAAATCCCTGTCGTAAAACTGTATCAAGTTAAAAACAAATCCTATCCAATTTTTTTTTAGCTATTTGGCTGGTAATTGAAGGCAAAATCATGAATGTCCAAAAAATCTAGAAAATGTTTTCAATAGAAAAAAGTTCAATATTAAAAATCCAAAACCGACGATCGATAATGCATCATCTAGGGATGATATATAGTTTCAAAATAAATTAACAAATGGTCAACCAAGGTGACCTTGGAAGGTCGGACGAACTAATCAGTAAATTTTCAACATTGGAGCTTCCCCTCCCCTACATATTTTCTTGAGTATTTAAGGATAGATGGGATAGACTCTATATACTTGCAAAATTTCAAGCCCCTAGCATGCCTAGAAATGCCAAAATAATACATTCGGTCACACAGGTAGGTACATTAAGCCTATTACATTGCCGATCCAATTAGAGTTACACTATTATAAGATTGATCAAATTGTAGTCAATTTCTTACATACATACATATGTAGTTGTATTAAAAACTCTACAATAAATTGAGATATATACCTGGCAGGCAAAAAATATTTTGAATTGCTGAAAACCATTGGACCATTTGCCATTACTATTTTTATAAAACTTCGGTACACTTTTCCAAAGAAAAATTGTAAAAAAAACTAAATTCAAGAAAAAAAGACTAACAAATATGAAAGTTTGTAAAAGAACTTAATAAATCCAGTTAAAAACTTTCTACAGGTACATTTTTATAGATTTTCAATGTCGTGGTCTAGAATTCTACCAAATGGAGACGTATCTTCATTAAATCAGCTCGGAATCAAATATTACAACGATGTTATAAATAAACTAATACAAAACGGTATTCAACCAGTAGTTACTATGTACCACTACGATTTACCAAACGAACTTCAAAAAATTGGAGGTCTAGCAAACCCATTGTTCGTAAAATATTTTGAAGCGTACGGTGATGTCCTTTTTTCAATATTTGGCGATAGAGTAAGAAAAGTGTTTCACCAAAACCATGTTCACTGTTATAACTTTGTATTTCTTAACATAGGTGAAAAATTGGATTACAATTAATGAACCTTACAATTTTTGTGTTCCTGGTTACGGAAAGGACTATTATCCCCCTCAAGCGAATGCTCCTGGAATCGGAGAATATTTGTGCGTAGACCACACAATTAAAGCACACGCTTCAGTTTATAGATTATATAAGTCAAAATATTTCCAGAAACAATTGGGAAAAGTTGGAATTACTTTAAGTACCAGATTCTTTTATTCCAAAAATGATGACACTAAAATTGTTGAAAAAGCAATGCAATACATGGTAAATAAAAATAATAATTCAAGTAAAAAAAATGTTCAACTCTTTTAAAATGCTTTCTTTCAGCTTGGTTGGATAGCTAACCCAATTTTTAGTCAAGATGGAGGTTATCCTGAAATAATGGTAACAGAAATTGGAAACAATAGCCTACGAGAAGGTCGAACTTGGTCTCGACTTCCCGTTCTTGAAGGAAAGTGGAAAGAATTAATTAAAGGTTCTAGTGATTTCCTGGGACTTAATTATTACACTTCTCGATTTTTGGAATCGAAACTATCTACAAGCAATATAACACCTTCCATAGAATCTGATACAAGTATAAAGCTTTCAGTTGATAAAAAATGGAAGCGAGGAAATTCAAATTGGATTTATAGTGTTCCTAATGGACTAGGAGATCTTCTGAGGTGATCTATTAGCACCTACTTAAATCTTATTAATGATGTTTTTGCAATATATTCGAATTATATATTCTCAGGTGGATAAGACATAAAT
The DNA here is from genome assembly GCA_963930735.1 of Dioctria linearis. Lineage (NCBI taxonomy): Eukaryota > Metazoa > Arthropoda > Insecta > Diptera > Asilidae > Dioctria > Dioctria linearis. Next base: position 25,423,332 of record OZ005742.1, read on the forward strand.
ATAGCAACGTTGAAGTGATTATAACAGAAAACGGATGGTCTGATGACGGACAGCTGGATGATAATGAACGAATAATGTATTTAAAAGTTGGTTTTTTTTTTTTATATAATTACGAATTAGCTGTGACTGAGTTTGTTAAAAAAATACTTTCTAGGATCATTTAAAAGAAGTTTTGAGTGCTATCAAAAATGGCTGTAATATCTCGGGATACAGTTATTGGAGTTTACTTGATAATTTTGAATGGCGAGAAGGATATACGTAAATTAAAACTCAAATCGCTTAATTCTATACTAACAAATTCTTTTAGGGAAAAATTTGGATTGTATGCAGTTAATATGCAAAGTCCCAATAGAGAGAGGAGACCTAAACACTCAGCGAAAATATATCAAACAATAATAAAGTCAAGAAAACTTAACAATTAATTAAAATATAATTATTAAAGGATGTTGAATGAAGTTTTATATGAATAATTATATTATACGTTAAAATGGGAAAACCGCTCTCATTCTACACCGAACGGTAATCAAAATTTTGTGATGAAAATTTTAATGGGATTTCGTTCCCCATAAAAAAAATAAATTGTTTTCTTTTAAAATAAAGCTCATCGTACTCCTAACTATTACTTATTACGCTTATTACATTAGTCTAGCCAATTTATTTTATTCGATTGGAGTATGAACAAAACAAAATAAAAGTTAAATAAAGTAAAAAACCAAAGTTGTGTACTAAATTTTAGCTATCTACATCGACGCGGTCTTAGTCCAAATATACAGTGAAAAACCGTATGGCAAAACCAAGAAAGGGTTGCCCGATTTAGTCTATTTTTGAACTTGTATTTACAATTTTTATGAAAACGTTGTGTACAAAATTTTAAGCCCTCTATCAAGCACAAAATGGCAAGCAATAAGTGGGACCAACGACGATAAAACAATGGCGGCGTGTAGAAATGCACCAAATTTGCACTCTTATTAAAATAACTTGACTTAATGATTTCTACTAGCTGTTTATACCTACTGTTATTGTCGCACATAAACGTAGACTCAGCTCATGTATCTTATCCGACTGACTGCTGTGAACGTTGACATCTGGCAGGACTGAATTGGCGGAGAGAGAAGAGGAATCGGAGAGGCCGGAAGACAGACGGCCGGCCATATTTTTGGGAAGTGAGAGAAATGCTATTCTGGTAGCGTGGTAGGACGTAAGGTCCAAAAGGTAGAGGAAAAAGAGAAAAATAAAGAAATCCCGTAAAACAAAAGTTTTATATTCAACAAGCCACAACCAGGAGATAAAATATTGTGCCCCAGCAAAAGTAAAGTCAAATCGCTCGCTGCAGGAAGCAAAAGGAGTGAAAGCGCCCCAAGTATTCAAGCCCCACCATAAATTAGCTGCCCACCTGGAGGAATTCCTGCAAAAAAAAAAGGAAAAAATTAAGAAAAACAGGAAGCAAAAGGAATCCAAAAGAAAACCTCAACTTACCTTGTGCTGTCCTTATACAGGAGCACCTGAAATTGGAAGAAAAGTTTATTATTTTCGCGAAAAAGTGCCAAAAATCAGTTAATTTATTTATAAATATATAGAACGAGATTTATTATTTCGACATAAAGACTTACCTTGTGCTGTCCTGGTACAGGAGCACCTGAAATTGAAAAAAAAATTATTATTATTATGCCATATGTGCTAAAAGGCATTTGGATTGTTGTTAAATATCTCTAACCAGATTTAGTATGTCAATATAAAGACTTACCTTGTGCCCTCCTGATACTGAAGCTCCTGAAGACATATGTACTATGTTCCTATCATAGTTGACATTTGTGTCGGTAATATCATAATGAAGACACATCACCGAGGAATTAACGCACTGAGAAAAAGTTCAGCGACCAATCACTTGATATCGCCCCAAACAAGGATACTCTTCCTCGGGCGCGTTTCGATAATGTTATGGTCGCATGTGAATTCACCATAAAAATTGCTAGTTACTCGGCTGATATCTACCGGTAAAAGAAGAAAACAAAGCAGAGGTGAATAAAGACGAAAAAGGAGAGTTTGACACTTTCTGTCAAGAGAGTCTCGTTACATAGTGAATGGAGGACAGAAATTTTGGTACTGCAAAAAGAAGTTTTTGAAGAGATATAAAAGTTGTGTGTTCAGGCACAAGCGATTGCTTAATGCATTGTAAAAAGTTGGCGACAGCTAAATCCAAGAAGGAGAAAATTGGCCCGTGGCGTGCTGCTGTGAGATTGCTAAATCGACACACGCATAAACTAAAAATTTACCACGCTCAGCCTGAGGACATCAGGAAATGGATGAACTTGTGCTTCCAGTCCCACGTTAGTGACTGAGTCTTCGCACGTTGGTGAAAAGATGAGCGTAAGCCCCGAGAAGCAAAAATTTGGCTGTAAATACCCCTGCTATTGAATCGAGATAACCTGACTGCTACTGAAAACCAGGTATAAAGTCTGACTACAATTCGTTACGCAATTTGTATTTTTTTTTCAATTACTTAGAAAATAACCTAATCATTTGGCTTGTAATCTATCCAGAGAGGGCACGTTCTCCCTGGACGCTATAAGGCGGAGCTCCGTATTCTGTTCGTGGATGACACCCCATTTTTAAACAAAAATCTCCATAAAAGGGAGCGCAGCACCTAAAACGCGCACCCAGAGTTTATAAAACTAACGTCGTCTTACATTCATTTGGGAATGCACATAACATGTCCAGGAACTGTATCTGTGCATCAGTTTTTTTCGGCAAGGGCGCACAGAGCTTATAAATATAGGAGTTGTAGCAGTCCTTTTTTTTCAATAAACTCATTATCAATGTTCACACTGAATAAGTAGTTTTGCATTCATTTGGGAATGTACTTCAGTTTTGCGAGGAGCTCAGTACCAAATTTCCGCATTGACATACATATGTATGCACTTTCTTCCTGGTAAGCCGTCGAAGTATTGGATATCACATCAGGCTTCACGAGAGGCTTGCTTAGTTTGGTTTAGTTTTGGGTATTGCTGATGAGAGGAGAGTAATACCATCTCGTTAGACAATTGATGAATCGTCCAAAATTGTAGTTGTATTTAGATGTAGTCCTTTGTATATCACAGTGTTACATTTAATTATTTAGATATCATCAAGCTGAACTTCCAAGGAGGCGCCTCTTCGGGGGAATTCGTAGTCTGAATGTAAGTTTTTCTTAAATATTTGTGTTTGATATTTCATTTTAAAACACTTTTGCCATAATTTATTTAAAACATCTGTTTATTTACTATATCATGTAGAGCTAAGGTGCTTTTTTTTACTTTGACATCTATTATTTTTGCAAAATGGTCGTTAACATAACTTTTTTTTATAAAAACTGTAAACTGTAGACTCTCCTCTTTAATATGACCTATTACACCCAATGTGCTATCTGAAGCCCTTTAAGAGTTATTAGCTCTAAACCTATTCTCAAACCTATTTTCAAACCTATTCTCAACGATAATTTGTTCCCTTAGCACGTCATTTTAAAAAATATCGTCTTTTTTCGGTGTGACCTGAATAGGTTATGAGTTAATAACTGTTTAACGGCTAAAGTTAACACATAGGATGTAATAGGTCAACTTAAAGAGGAGAGTCTGCAGTTTACAGTTTTTATAAAAAAAAGGTATGTTAACGACCTTTTTGCAAAAATAATAGAGGTCAAAGTAAAAAAAAAGGAAAGAAAATCCGAAATTTTTAGTTTAGACCTTCATAACTTCTGAGGGTTGAGGGGTACGGGGCTGGTTTAGCTGTCGTTGGAAAGGCCATGAAGTTCTGCATACAGTGAGCCCTTAACTGTGACCATACGCCCTGTAGTTTTTAATATACAGGGTGTTTTGTGAGAACCTAGCTTTTTTTATGAATCACCCTGTAACTCCTAAACGGTTGATATTGCCCACCCCCTGCCATACAATTTTTGGTTCGTCTAGGTGAGTACTATCATCTAGCGCTCTACGGACCTCCTAAGGGGAAACACCCTGTATATACATATTCACATATCAAATAACGTAGAGGCAGTCTAGCTACAATTATTTATTACAATACGTCGAATCAATACGTTAATATGGCGTATAACTTATACAATTTTCTCATAATGCTATAATAGACATATGTTGATATACCGCATAGCCTAGAATTACTTGTTTAATTTTCGCATAGTGAATTATTTTGATATATTAATATAGAATATAAATATCTGAGTATATCGGACAGCTTAGAGTTACTATGTTTAACCTCCTCATATTGAATTAGTTTGCTGTGACATAGAATGAATATATTGGTATAGCATATAGCTTAATTTCATTTTTTCATCTGTCGTTTGGTACCAGTGAAATCTTTATAGCGATGAGGTGCTGAGACTTTCGCAGCTTCTCTATCACTCTCCCGGAGCCTTTTGAGGTGATGGTTGACTAGCTCCTCCTCTAAAATTTCAGGTCAGCATAGGGACACTGGAAACAATCTGCCCTCAGTGTCGTTGGGTGAATGGGGCAAGCAGCAGAAGGCAATCCATCTGTGCCTTCACGCAGGTAAGGGCAAGTGGTGTAATGGCCCCTTCAGGGCTGGAGTGTGTGCTACGGATTTTTATGTAGTAGGCACGAAATTTTTGATTATGGCGGCAGGTCTTCGTGGAACCTCCCACACTTTCCGCCAATAGCCGAGGCGAGTTAGCGTGCCGCCCTGCAGTCAACGCAGTCCACCGAGTGATCTGTCAGCTCATGATGGCAGTATGGACTTAACATCCGATGTCAATCACTCTCAACATAATTTCATAACATTCAATGAAGTATTAGCTGGCTCTCCAGAAGGCCTTCTTGAGGAATCTGACGGTTACGAATAACGTAAAGGCCTTTTAATCAAAGGCGCCGAAATTACTCAGCAACGAATGGGGGAAGTCCCAGTAGGTCGATCCCGAGACGGAATTGTTTTTCATCAGAGGACGCCCATCCTCTCTTAGAGCTTCGGAGGTGATTATAAGAAAAAAAAATATAAAAAAGATGTTTGTAGTCAATAATGGTTCGGAATAAAATATTTATTATGAAATAGACCTCTGCTCGTTTCTCTTCTCTATCCTTCTAAAGAGGTTACTCTATACTCCACAGGTGAACAATGGAAGCGACATCGCAACCAGAATGCCACGATGTCATGGGAGGCCGGGGATGGCACAAAGGATCCTAACATCCGATCCCTTAGGATACTCTTCAGGTGAGTGGTGTATGCGGTCCGTTCAGGACCTGTGTGTGCCTGTTGGTTGATTTTCGTTCTTCTTCTTTCGTCGTTTTTTTTCCTCTAGGCACAATATATATTTTTGTTAATGGCAACGTGACAGTGCAGGGTTTTTTGGTGAACTCACCCCACACTCTCCGCCACATAGCCGAGGTGCTAGCGTGCCGACCTGTCGACCGCTGTCACGGAGTGAGCTGCCAGCTCTTACTGGCAGTCAGGACTTTACGTCCTCCAGCACTCACTCGATCATAGTTCCATAACACTACACTGAGCTCCCACACTAGAAAACTTGAACTCAACACAACTAATTTCATATTGTTTTGAAACCGAAAACATTACTAATTGTCACGAAACATAATACTTCTTCAATTTTAGAAAGGCTAACTTTTCGGAACTTTCCAGTAGACTTATGTCTATTGATTTCAACACATTACTGTCTAGCAATAGTGTTGACGAAGACGTTTCTAAATTTTACATAATTCTTTTCGATTTATTTTCCTCTCCCGTTCCTCGCAAGCGACAGCGGTCCTCTATAACATCTCCGCCATGGTTCAATAAAGAACTTAAACATCTTAAAAATAAAAAGAATAAATTGTGGAAAAGTTACATGAGGAACAAAGACTTTATAAGTCACAACAACTTCCTCACATCCTATAATGAGTTCAAAGAACTTTCCTCTACACTTTATGATGAGTATATTCAAAACATACGTGCGAAATTATTTCGTGACCCACATATCTTTTTTAAATTTATTAATATGAAGAAAAAAACGGAAAACTACCCCAATACCATGAGGTACAAAGATTCTGCTAGTGATGATTCGTCTGAAATTTGCAATATGTTTGCTTCATTTTTTGACAATGCAATTTCTTTGCCAAATTTCATTCATCGAAATAACATCTTTAGTCTTATGAACGATTCTGATAATGTTTCATTCGCTATTTCTACAATTGGGCAAGAGGATATACTCGATCATATTAACGGGCTTCCAAATGACTTCACAACGGGTTCTGATGGTATCCCTCCAGGTTTCTATAAGTCATGTTGCTATGCCTTTGCAGCTACTCTGAGAATTATTTTCCAAAAATCGCTTAATAGTGGTTGTTTGCCTCAGCCATGGAAAAATTCTTTTATCATACTTATCCATAAAAAAGGTAGTAAAAGTGAAATTTCGAACTATAGACCTATTGCAAAATTGTGCCTAAATTATTCGAATCTATCATTTACTCTCAGCTATCAATTTCCTGCAAGAATTTGCTTTCTTCAAACCACTTTTCCAAGTTCCCGATTCTCAAACCTATAAGAAAAGCGTCTGCACTCAACGTGTGTCAGTTCATCGAGACGGAAGTGTTCCACGTGTTCGGAGTTCCGGAAACGATAGTCTCTGACAATGGAGTCCAGTTTTGCTCAGCTCAGTTCGCCAGATTACTGGACAAGTATGGGGTGAAGTAATTGAGAACGGCAGTTTACTCGCCGCAAGCAAACGCCTCAGAGCGAGTAAACAGGTCTCTATTGTCAGGGATTAGAGAGTATATTCGGAAGGAACACACAAAATGGGATGAGAAGCTGAGCCAGATAGCTAGTTCCCTCAGGGGCTCTTTCCACCAAGCAACTGGTTTCTCTCCTTATCGAACACTTTTCGGTCATCAAATGATTGAACATGGCAGCTCCTATTCCATCCTAAGGAGCCTGGGAACTCTTAATGAGCCGTTGAGAGTGGATGCTGAGGACAAAATGAGATTGATCCGTGCGAGAGTGCAGGAAAATTTACAGCAAGCATTCGAGCAGGGTTCACGAGCCTATAATCTCAGGGCGAAACCTGTCGACTTCAAAGTTGGTCAAGAGGTATTTAGACGGAATTTTGCCCAAAGCAATTTCCAACAGCAGACTAGTGCTAAACCAGGACGAAAATTTGTCAAGTGTCGGATTAAAGCCAAGAAAGGAAACTCCCTATACGAACTTGAAGATCTGCAAGGAAAACTGCTAGGAGTCTATCACGCCAAAGACATCAGGCAGTGATATTCATTCTCTAAGCGTCATCTATCGACTGTCCCGTTTATTCCTGATAGCCCTAAGAAGGCATCCAGCCAGCTTCACTGGTAAACTATAGGATATCGCGAAGCCCTTCTATTGCCCCGTCAATGGTGGGTGATATACCTGTTGGAATACATTCCTGTATACGGTTGTCAGCATGTCACTACTTCGACGACACCTTGGGGACACACCCTTGAACAATCGCCGGTCGGAGATTGAAGCGAGATGTCGTGCCGGGGAAGCTTAGCGATCAGTTCTTTGGGTTACTGATCGCGAGGATTTCTCAGCATCTCGGTGAAGGAAGACACAGAGACATCGACCGGCTGGATTTTTTGGGTTATCAGCTTGTCGATGCACCTTTGATTTCCAACACAGAGAAGGATGTCGAGGTCTGATCAAAGACTGACGAGACTTCAGGGAGGTGTCCTCGAAGCGTCATCGGTCAAGTAGAGTACAAGTGATGAGGAATACGCATTGGGTCGTGGGTCGAGACACACATTGAGCGCCCGCAGCGATGAGGCCTATGTTTAAGACCGGCTAGCTCAGTCGACCATTTTTCAGCGTTGTCTGAACCATGGGTGGCGCAGACCACTCTGCCCTGTTATGGTCGTAGCATATTACATATAGCAATATGCTACACGGACTGAAGCGTGTAAGCGGCAATATCAAGCAGAAAGATCGAGCGCACCCCGACCGAGAAAAGTGCATTTCCTCGAGCCCGGAGTGACATTCGGACGGTAGGAAAGAAGAAGAAGAAATCTTCTCAAATGGTGAAAGTGTCAACAGTCGTGAACTCCCGAATATATTTTTAATCATCCGCTGGAAAAGCCAAGTTGTAAGTATATTTAAGATATTTTTCAATCCCCAGACTACTTACTTTCCCTTTATATATTTATTTTCCCACAATAGTACCGGAAACTTTGTCCGAGAACGAGACGTGGAGAGCTTCTACCAAAGTTGTAGGATTAATTTATCCAGTGTGAACGTAAATTTTTGGAGAAGTTCAGCATGTAGGTTGAATATTTTATTTCTCGGCTGTGTTTAATTTGTTTATCGTATGTCCATCCAGAATTTAATAAATTTGCCCCTTTTGCTGATGCAATTAAGGGTACTGATGATACTGTTCAAGACGGTCTTGTGCACCTAAGAATCCAGCGAGGGAGCCCTGTTCTCGGGACAGTGCAAATGTCTGCCGCTAGCGATTGGCTAAAATTACAAAAGGTGTAGCAAAGCTCTTGAGCACAGTGGATGCAGTATCTACTACAAAGAAAACATTAAGGAAGAAAGCCTAGCAAGTATTGTTTGTGGAAAAACATTTAAAGAGTCTCCGACTTTGGCTCAAAACGTCACTCAGGTACGCTCCGACTTATTTAAATAAATTAGGAGACTTCCAGTACAAGAATTAGACTCATTCCTCGTTGACAACTCATTAAGAGTAATATTAAGTCTCAAAAACTAGACAAAAGTGACATGTGTTAGAATTATTAAGCTTAAAGGAATCATTCGCGAATACTAAGTTAGAAGTTGTAATGTTGCAAACTGCTGCTATATTAAGCAACAGGAAAATACCCAAAACAACAGCAGGTAATTCACCTGTCCAAGAGTTGAGTGTTTTAAATACCAAATTTAATAAGATTTTAAGAAACACAATCGATAGTAGTAGTAAATTTTGCAGTAATAATTCAGGAGATTTCGCATTCAATAATTTGTACTGTCAATGTGACTATCGCGTTAAGGAATAGTAAGTAATTCGATTTATAATAAAACAGAAACTTTTCATGTACTGTCACTGCAAAAATGTATTCCACTAAATTCTATCGCAACCGTACGTAAAGCATGACGACAGGGAAATACATTTTGTAATTTTATATTGTGCCCCAATATTAGTAGCAAAGTGTGATTTAAATCGCGTTTTTTTTCATAAATTCAAAGTTCACTCACCTGCGTGCTATTTCAATTTTCGGTAATTCTTATTTCAGACATAATTACCTACCAAAAAAAAAAAACGTATTTTTTTCTTTTATTGATATAACAACAACAATGACTATCTTATGTAGATGCGCACTTCTTTTAACAAAAAAAAAAATGGAACTGAAGATAATTTATTTATAAAAGATACTGTACACACTAGTTGGATGTCATTCTCGTCAGTTCAGCGAACAAATCAATATTATTTCATTTCTTAAAATCAAGAAATATTTATTTTGTTATTCATTTTTCATCATTGTAACTAGAAAATCTGTAAGATAATCACGGAAAATGCTATGAATTTACAATTTATTTAATAAGTAATTATAGATTTTGTAATTTAAATATTTCGTGAACGTGGATAAATCAATTTTTTTGATATTTTGCTGGGGCTTAAGAGTCTGTTCATATAAAAGTTATTTATACATCTAGTATTAAATGAGTAATTATAACGTAATGCACTCCTAAAGTTTTTCTCATTCTCCTCACACTCTCCTGGAGCCCTCTAGCATGAAGGTCGCCTAGGTCCGCTACTCTCTCTTTTCAGGTCAACATAGGGACACTGTAAACAATCTGCCCACAGTGTCATTGGGCGGTTGGGGCAAGGCAGTTGAAGGCAGTCCATCTGCGCCTTCACCAAGGTAAAGGTAAGTGGTGTAAAGGTCCCTTCTGGACTGGGTGTGTGCGTCGGCCTTTGGATGTAGGCACGAATTTTTTTGATTATGGCTGACGGCAGCGGCAGGTTCTTCGTGGAACCTCTCCACACTCTCCGCCAGTAGCCGAGGCGAGCTAGCGTGCCGCCCTGCATTCAACGCTGTACGTCGAGTGATCTGTCAGCTCATGCTGGCAGTCTGGACTTCACGTCCAAGCAAATCACTCTAACATAGACCATAACAACACATAAACTACATGGTATCAAAGAGTAACTCTATGCTGAGCTTTATCAAACGTTAGTCTCGCGAGTTCTCGAATCCCACCAGAACATTGCATTTGTACCTTGCTTTGTGAGACCCCTCCTTGAATACGCTAGCCAGGTCTGGTCCCCATTTTACGGTACACACATCGACCGCATCGAGCCTGTTCAGCGGAACTTCCTGCTCTTCCCTCTGAGGCACCTACCCTGGAATAATACATTGATTCTTCCACCCTATGAGGACCGCTTTATGCTTTTGAATATGCAGTCGCTTGAAAAACGTCGCATGGTCGCCGATGTAACTTTTGTGCAACAACTCTTAAACGCGAATATTGATTCTCCCCTGCTACTTAGTAAAATCTCTTTCCGTGATAGTGGGCACAATCTGTTAACTCCGCAAGATCCCATTCAATCGCATGTTAATATTAAAGCTGAGCATTTTGTAGTTTTAAAAAACGTCTATATAATACTTAATTTTAAGTTTCCAAGCCGCATTGCATGTCATTTTATCCGGTGTTTGGTCTATGTTTAGTGTAACATACTAATACTAACACCGACTAAGTGATGAAACGCATGTATTGTTGACCGTTTATTTATTAAACGTGTCCATGCAGCGAGCTTGCGTTAAGCTGGTTCTGATAGTCAATTTAAAAAAACACAAACATGGAGAAGCTTCACTTAATTTGGCTTATAAGCATTCTTGTTATGTTCTAAGTGCAAAAATCAAAATTTTGATTTAATGGTGGATGTTCAACTTTTTGCTCTGCCAGCATTATCTCTGTGCGTTACAAACGGAAACTTAGTATACCCTATGATTTCATCTAGGGTATAAAAATAATAGGGGCATATAACAAATTACACCGCAAATCAATAGCAGCAAAAACAATTTTTTTGGTGTCAAAGAGCATCGATTTTGATGTAATTTTTAATTAGTTCCAGTCTTTATAGAATTAATTCTGATAAATCGACTCAACTTCATATTATTAGAACCATATTTTCGACTTCAACAGAACTCTTAGCAGTATTTTATCATAACTCGTAAGTTGTAAGTGTATCATAGCTCTTAGCTTATGAAAAAGAGGCTAAAATTTAATATTCAATAAGTTATTTCAAAAATTTTTATAATTACTGTACGGTATCCAATATATACAGGGTGTCCCGTAAGTCGACGTCAAGCCGGAATCGGGTGATAGACCAAATCATAACAGTTACCAGAAAAATATAAAAAAAATCTAAGTCATATATTTTTCAAATTATAGCCATTTCTTTTGTTTTCGAGAAAATGTACACCTTGTGATGTTTTTTTACCTCCTGTTGCTACAAATCTTTTTTTTTTCAATTTTATTATTCTTATGTAATCCCGAATAGTGCTTATGTAACCTGCTGCTTTAAATTCTAAGCTTACTGTTCCAGCTTGGAAGAAAATGTATTATTTTGCCGAACCAAGAATGGAAAATTAATATTTCACCCAAATTTAACTGACTGTAATGAAAAAAAAATGTACTACGTCAGTTTCGCAAGTAACTTTAAAAGTTGACGCATTTAATAAGAATTCTAAAATTGTGTAACACTTGCTACAGCATTTCTTAGATTACGGAAAAAAAAATTTTTCTTCAAGAAACCCAGTTTCGAAAAATTTCCTTTCACCTACTAAAAATGATTCTAGTGTACCCAAAGCTTGCCGTAAGACCGTAACTTTAAGCTTCTAGTTGAGACGGAGAGTCATTACATGAAGTGTGAGTGAGACAGATAGTGACGCTTTCAAGTTAGAGATCCTAACTTTTTGTTGAATTTAGGACAAATTTTCCTTAAGCTTAAAATTAAACACCAATTATTTGGATGGTAACATTTATTGTTTACCAAAGATGTTCAAACTGCCTTCTTTCAGCTGCACTGTGCTTTCCTGGATTACACGTACCAAAGCACTTGGGTTTTCTTCAACTGCTTGAAGTCCTACGTCCTCGTAAAGTAAGCAATTCTTTCGTCACCATGTACTTGGTGGAGAGTATAAGATGCACATTTGTAAAAACTCAATGATTTGACGAGCGAGCGTCACTATCTTGCTCACTCACACTTCATGTAATGACTCTCCGTCTCACTCAAACTAAAATCTGAAAGTTACGGTCTTACGGCAAGCTTTGGATACACTAGAATCATTTTTAGTAGGTGAAAAGAAATTTTTCGAAACTGGGTTTCTTGAAGAAAACATTTTTTTTTGCCGTAATCTAAGAAATGCTGTAGCAAGTGTTACACAATTTTAGAATTCTTATTAAATGCGTCAACTTTTAAAGTTACTTGCCAAACTGGCGTAGTACATTTTTTTTTCATTACAGTCAGTTAAATTTGAATGAAATATTAATTTTCCATTCTTGGTTCGGCAAAATATTACATTTTCTTCCAAGCTGGAACAGTAAGCTTAGAATTTAAAGCAGCAGGTTACATAAGCACTATTCGGGATTACATAAGAAAAATAAAATTGAAAAAAGTAAAAATTTGTAGCAACAGAAGCTAAAAAACCATCACAAGGTGTAAATTTTCTCGAAAACAAAGGAAATGACTATAATTTGAAAAATACATGACTTAGATTTTTTTTATATTTTTCTGGTAACTGTTATGATTTGGTCTATCATCCGATTCCGGCTTGACGTCGACTTACGGGACACCCTGTATATTGGATACCGTACAGTAATTATAAAAATTTATATATATATATATATATATATATATGTATATGCATTAATTCAATAAGTCCATTTTTAAACGTGCCCGTAAAACATTTTCTAAATTTCTTCTTTGATAATTTAAAATAAATATTGTCTAAAAACAACCGAAAAGTGTTTTGATTTCACTTGAAAATTATCAGCAAACAGTTTACAGTATTTTGGACTATCTATCATGGCTAGCTTACAGTAATATTATTTTAAAAAGAATTTCAGATAGTTATGAAGCAGCGAGTTCTGAGAAATTTTCGGGAAACATAAACATAACACAAATTATTTAACAAAGATTTAAATGCCGATATTATATTGTAATATATGCGAATATTATATTCATCGTTTGTGTCCGTTTTCAGTCCTTTGACGAATTGGTACATCCTCTTGCGTCATTAAACTACAGTTCACCTCAGCCTCATCTTCCGTACCGTAGAGATGAAATTAGCTCCGACCCTCCTTGAATAGTAACTTTTTTTCTCTTCGACTAATTTATGGTTATGTATAAGGTATTTTTTTATGTTAATAAAGAGATTATATTTTGTACATGGACCTTTTCTTCCAATTTTCGATTACAGTTATCCTTTTGTAAATGTTATATTTCTATTTGTCTTTCTTTATAGTCGCCTGAAGTTAATTATCTATCGAAAAAGGTTTACTTTTTTATAAAGGGACTCTTCTTTCAAACAAATTCTTAAGATAAAGTTATTTATTTATTCAATCACTTCCGTAATGAACATAAAATAATAATAATTCATAAAATATATTTTAAACAATTATTGATTTCAGAGTATTATAGGACAGGTGTAAGATTTTCTCGAAACATTTAAAGGATAAGTCAAATTAAAAAGACATAATTCTGAACAGTAAATAAAATAAAAATACATGTACGTCACATCTGACTGGATACAAAACTTTAAACTTATACAAAACATTTCATTCAAAACAAAAATTTACATAAAACAAAAAGATTTACAGAATTCACTGCACATGTAATACATTTTTAGAAACAATAACAAGAATTAAATTCAATGATTTTCTGTGATTAAGAGCAAGCACACATATCTATTTATGCAACAATATTAATAATTGTTGCTAAATAAAAAAAACTCCATGATGTAAAATAAAAAAAATACCTCCATTCTCATGTAGAAAAAAAACTTGAGGAAATATACGATGAGAGGACTTCATTAGTTCACTGTCGGTGGGGAATTTTGCGGAATGTACGCTGATGTATGATTAATTGAATGCAAGGGTATATTAGGAAAATATGTTCCATAATAGACCACACTAATCGGGGATTCATTACATCTTGACTGTGCGAAATGAGAAGGTAACAAATTTATACAAGAATAACTGAACCCCGAGGTAGTTGATGTATTGTAATCATGTCTAAAGTTGTACAAAATCGGAATTTTGTTTGGAAATATGTAATTCGTCAAAGAAGAAGTGCTGCACAGTGCTAGTGTTATTTGAGTATTATCGAGATTATATTTTAAAGGCGGCTTATTCCTATAATTTGGTTTTAGCCAACCGCAAACTCTTTCAATATTTCCAAATATATCCATGTACACTGGGTTCGGAAATTTCTGCATAGCTTTTTCGTACATTTGCAAAATATATTCATCAGAATACTCCGAAAGTATTGCAATTGAAACGGCCAAATCTCTAATCTCTTCCCAATACATGACTAAATCGTGCGGTATATTCGTGGCAGGTACAAATGACAGCTTTTGGAAATCAATAACAGCGCCAACTGGATATAGGTATAGAATCAATTTTAGACCTTATTTCAGAAATTTTTAAAACTTACCAAGGTAGGCAATATCTTTATTAACTTTAATGATATAATTGGCTGAAGGAAGACCACCCTGATGTTCTATTAGTGTTACCACCACTTCACATAACCTCGAGTGTATATCGCACCTGCTTTGCGTTTGCAATTCAACAATGAATGCTCGTACAATGTTGTTATGGCGCAGCATTACCTGAGGGAAAAACAGTTTTAATTATGATTTCTACAATAAACAATCTTCCATAATATCTACGTAATTTTTGCGGGGAGATTCAGACATAGCATATTTCCAAAAAATAGCTCATTTGGGGTTTAGGAGACCCCTTTGCAACAATATTCGCCATAAGTTAAAAACTACTAAATGGAACAAGAGACTTTTGTCATAAATTTAAAGAGAATGAAATAAGCTTTTAATAAATAATATTATCGGATAAGGAAGCTTGCTTGAAGATAAAAAGCTCTAGTAATAAGAACTTTTAGTTGCTTTTCCGATAAATTCCAATTTCTGGAGTGTTTTTCATTCATTTCTTCCATATAAAGCTTATTAGTAAAGTATGACACAAAATGTCGCAAGTTTGTGGTATATTTCCAAAGGTTTATAAATGGATGGAAAATTCCAAAGCAAACCATAAAACAGGATGGCGGCTCATGATAAAATAAGCAATCTAATGGGAAGATTTCTTATTTAAGAATCTACGGTAGGTGCTAACTTACAAAAGATCAAAGAGAGTTGAAATTTGTTAAGATTTGTACAATTCGGTGTCCTAATTAATATTCCGAGTTTGCGACCGCCGCTCGCGCCGCTATATTGGAAAGACGGTACCGGTTACAAATACCTATTACAGAGCATGCAATTTCCTGCAACTTTTTGTAGGAGTCAAGCTCAGCAAATTCTACAATTCAGAAAAATCTCAGCGCTGTTTTCACACGCGTCCCCATGCCAGCGATTTTGCACATTGTAGAATTTGCTGAGTCTGACTCCGCTGCAACTCGGGTACAATTCATCTGATTGAAAAATGTTTCATACAAAAGTTGCAGGAAATTTTATGCTCTATAATTTTTGTAATAGCTATTTGCAACCTAGATGGGGCTAGAGAGAAGATATACTCGAAAACTGGTTTTCGGTACCATCTTTCAAATATGGCGGCGCGTGCGGCGGTCGCAAACTCGGAAAGTTAATTAGGACACCGAATTGTACAAATCTAATTTTCAAATGTTGAAATATTTTCAGTTTCTTATGTAATTTTTATACTTCTTAACGGGGCCTGACTCCAGTGACCGATTTAAACAAGCCATCAGTGCTACATAATAGCGTAATATAGTAAAATAAACTGATGATTTGTTTAAATTGAAAACAGCTACTAAATGGGTGTTAAAGATAGAAAATTTTTTAAATATTATCGCCGGCGCAAAAAATAATGGTAATTGGAAAAAGTCAGTAAAATGCCACAAGAATGAAAAACACGATTGTTTTCTTATTGAATTGAAATCAAATTAAGCTAAATTAAATTTAAGTTTATGTTAATTATTTTGTCGTCAAAACTTTCTCGTCCCAGCGGGGGAAATGGGACTGCCTGACTTAGATAAAATAAACAACATCACCTGGAATGCATTAGTAATGAGTACATAATTATACCGTATGGGTAATGTATTATGTATGTATGTCGAATTTTGGGAATGCTATGTACCTTGTATTTGCAGAGGATAGTTCGAGGGAGTGGAAAATATTCCGATTTATGCATTATTTTACAAGTGGATTATTTCCTTTTAAGTACGAGATTCGAATAAGTGAAGACGTGTTATTTTCTACACCTTTCTAAGTTAGCAGGAAAAGTTCTTCCCTTTACCTCTCAGTGATAACAGAAGGAATGTTTCCCTCTACCTTCCTGAGTATAAACTGAATAGTTTTTCCAACCTTCCGAAAAATTCATGTTGAATGTTTCCGTTCACTTTTCTGAAATGGAAGAATGAATACTTTCACTTAACTTTTCACCTTCCAAAGAATTTAAAAGTAATGCTTCTTTTCACCTTCCAAAGAATTGCAAGAAAGGCTTCCTTTCACCTTACAGGTCATGCAGAAATGTGTACAAGGATATTAATGCTTTAAAAGAAATGAACTGGGTTTGAGAGCGTATTGCTTTGCTTCTATATCTTTCATGGAATGTTTTCAGATGCATTCAAAATGCTTCCGTTTCCCGCTGGGATAATACCCTCCTGAACTGTAAACTAATACAATGATTTTCAATGTTCAGAACGAATTCAGGCTGCAATGCCGTCGGCCGTCGTCCACTTTATTGAATTAATAGACTGACGACGGCAACTGCAGATTCCTATG
Source organism: Dioctria linearis (assembly GCA_963930735.1). Classification (NCBI taxonomy): domain Eukaryota; kingdom Metazoa; phylum Arthropoda; class Insecta; order Diptera; family Asilidae; genus Dioctria; species Dioctria linearis. The sequence continues at coordinate 25,440,323 of OZ005742.1, forward strand.
TAATGCACGCTCCCATAAAACGTTCCTGCCGAAAATTGTTCCTATTCCTACAATAGTCTGCCGTCGCAATTTTGTTTAGGCCTTTAATTGAGTTATCATATAATCATCTATCTCAATATTCAAAGACCGGAACCCAAGCCAAACATATTTCCCTACTCTGATTATATGTACCCAATAAGTAATAGTTCCAGGTGTGGAATTTTCGCACAGAATTCCAGTTGAAAAAAGTGAGGGCATTCCAACACTACTTTGTTTTTATTCAACAGCTCCTATATACCGCATCACTGATGCACTGCTGCATCTTCAAGGATTTACACTAGTGATGTGTTTTGAAACTCACTACACTTTATTTAGGGAAGTAAAAAATTTGAAAAGAGAAAACGTGAATATCCTAAAAAATCCGTTAGGTTTCCTTGTTAAAAAAAACACGGAGAGTTTGAAGTCACTAGGCATTCCATATAGAAATGCCATGAAAATTTGAATTATGTACATGCGAAAATAATTCGGAAAACACATGGAAATCCATTGGATGTCCACGTTCAATTCCAGTTACCAATAGAAACAGACTTATAATCTTGATTCTTGATGCAGTTCTCTTCAGCCAGAAGCACCGAATTCCTGGCGAAAATCGTACGAATTCCATTCGAAATGGTTAATGTGTAGATATCTCCTGAATCATTTCATAGTGTTGTATACCAGTTGTCAGTACTTGTCTTTCGCTTATTATTTCCAGCTTTAAAACTTCTAATAAAAGGATTTTAAGGATTTTCAATGACTGGATATAACTTTTGATTTTGTTTTTAGACATTTTTACCGTATATGCTGGAAAATTTAAGTTTCTATCATTTCTATCACATCTCCTATACAATACAGAAATTATTATCGAGTTATATTATACTGCATTTAAGGAAGTGTAAAGTTTCAAATTTACATATTACATAGAACTTACCGCAGCATACTGCAACTGATCGTGCTGATATACCCTTCCAAAAATTATGATGGGAACACTCCAATAATTTGCAATGCACTTTAGTCGCAGAGCGGCATCAAAGTCACTATTCCTCAAAGAATGAACAGATTTCCTACACAGTAGGCGTTATTTATTTTACGTTTTATAAAATATTAAGATAAAACATACTCGCTAGCAGGCATAGCCCAATCAAATTCCACAACGTGATCTTTAAGCATTGCCCCTTGCAAGTTTTGCTTTACGATTTCCGCAGATTGTCGAGATGCAAAATCAATGAAAGCAAATTCCCGGACACGAGATATTTTTTGGATCTCTGATCTAGCAACATACGGGACTAGTATGTTATACAATTCTCTATTATTAACAGACAAATCTATATTCCGAACAAATAATGTTTTTACCTAAAAAGTATACTTTAAAATAAATTGACATCAGAGAATTATTTTTAAATATTACTTCCTTCATAACTGCAGGATCAACACAACGTTCTGGATTTGCCCAAACAATCTTTAAATCACGACCCCATTTTCTCAATCGCCCAGGTGTAGTTCGTTTCTTAACCAATAGCGCCTCTTGGTGATTGGGAAAATCAATGAAAACGAAGCCCCGGTTTTTGTTTCCATCGCTAATACGTGTATGCATAACTACTTTCTCTAATTTAGGAAAAGCTGCCCTAAACTCTGCTTCTATTTCCTCTTTTGTCAATTCCTTTGGGATGTTACCAACAAATAAACGACATTTGTCGTATGAATGTTGAATTTCTAATACTTTTTTAGGAAGAATGAAAAAATGGTTCATAACTTCCAATGCACGATTAGCATCTTCTTCATTTATGTATTTTACATAACCGTATCCTCTATTTAGTTCATTGAAATCCATCATCAAACGAAATTCATAAATTGGTCCAAACCGTTGAAAATGTTGTACAATCGAATCTTCAACCAAACACTTTGGAATTCTTTTTATAAATAATTCACATGCAGTAGACGGCGGTGGCCCCAACCATCCTATAGGCGGTCCAAGCACTCGACGTCCATTTATTTGGACCGCTGGAGACAATTCTGAGGGCGATTCAGCGACATAGTGTACTTGCCTGGATAACACTCTTTCTTCTGAACTAACACTCATTATTACAAATTGAATCTACGAATTATTTTCAACTCTAAAAATATTTAATTTACTTCACTCACGACCATGACTCAAATCCGAAAACCGCCGTTTTATAATTGCGCTAATGCTGCCATATACTAAAAACTATTGTAGTTAGTAATGTATCTTCCTAGATGGCCAAAAGAAATTCAATTTAATCATAATGCTTTCCATTTACGAATATTGTGTTTGTTCGTATGTGCCATGCCTTCCTATAGGAAAATCACAATACGCTCAGTCCATTGTTATAAGTCAGTGGTTCGTATTCATAAAAGTAAAGGATTGAACAGAATGTGGTGCTGGCTCTGCTGCTGCCGCTGGCGCATAGTCTGCCGCTTACCTTGTAGCTGAGTATGAACCACTGACATATATATAAATGGACTGCTTGATCTCCTGTTTCATGTGGCACCAATTTTGATTTCAGAAAGTATGCTCTCACTGCCAATGCTACCAACTGTCGTAAATTGGCACTATATTTAAATTATTTGCGAATTTACTTATATGCATGTCCGTGGGATTAACCGAATTGACCACAAAAGTATTTGGGACTATTTGTATCGTTAAATTTTAATTATGAGTCGAAGAAAGTGTTTTTTACTAGGATTTTTACAAGCAATTTCTCGTTCCTAATCGTTACAGTTCAGTGGGAAAGTATGCTCTCACGGAAAGAGACAGGAATATGAAAGTGGTGCCAGTTGCTTTCATGCATTTTTAGTTCAACAAGCAGTCCATTTATATACGTGTCAGTGGTATGAACACAATGCTGCAGCATAGTTCTGTGAAAACTAGTTTGATATTTTATATTTCATTCCATATTTGCGCTCTTCTTTTTAAATTTTTATATTAGGGATCCCACAATATATCTTTCCTTTTCATTATTTCGATGATTTTTTCTGTATCAAAATTTTAAAATTTGTTTCACTCGAACAAACCGCTTTGAAATCACAAATGTCAATCTTGGCGCGCACCAAAAGTTAAAATTTGGCAAAAGTGCGCTACAGCGCCAGCTCCGCATTGTGTCGCAATTATACGAAAATCGTGCTTTTATATTTTGACAGTTTGTGCTACGGCGCCAGCTACGAGCGCCAGCGCCACATTCTGTTTCCCACTTAAGCCTAGACGTACGCGCTGACGTATACTTTTAAAAGTGTTACGTTCTATCACGGTTCATGTCAACTCCATTTAGTTTCCTGCTCGAAGAAATTTTACCAGCGATTTTAATGTGAAAAATTTGGAGACCGCGTTAAATTTTACTTTGCCCGAACTCAATACTAGGTTTAACGCACGCAGAGCTTGTCAAAGCACGTATCGCAATCATTGGCTCTTCGAATGGTTTCTAGTACACCTAATTTTTATTTTAAGCCCAGGCGTACACGCTACACCTTTTGCTGATGAGTGACACTGGGGGAAGAAACTTTCCTCCCACCGAGTGTCTCTCATCCACAAAAAGTGACATTACGTTGAGTTATATGGCAGCGTACGAATAAGAAGTGCACACGCCGAAGTAATCAAAAGTTGGCTGAATCGTAGCTCCCGGAATATAATACAAGCCATGAAGTCGCCGCAGGCACCGACATATTAAAAGGCCTTTACGTTTAAAAAAAAACATGTAGAACAAATTTAAGGAAATTATTGCGTTTGAACAAGCAACTTTTATATGAAAAACTCTAGCAGTACAAGGCAAGAATACTGTGGACTTCGCCTGCTGACCGGCCCGCTGCTCTCTTTTTCGACTTTGTTAATGGCTTGTTATTCCGGGGGTTCTGGCTGAGTCCATGATACAAAGATAACACGTATGGCCGATTCGAGAGGTATTTTTTGTGTTACTATGTCATGAGGTGACTAAAGACATTTCCGAAAATTTGGTGTGGATTTTTCGTATTTTATTGACTGAAATACGTTTTGAATATATTAAAATATTTAACAAAACATTAGTTTCTTCGTTTAAATCACTTCGGAAAAAGTAATTATTTTTTAGTGGGAAAGCAAAGAAATTTCCAAATACAAATTTTTTTTCACTTTGATAAGGACGATTGAAATTGATACGAACAAATTTGTGACAATAGCTTAGAATATAGAGCAAACAGGAATGGTGATAAGCCAGATTTTGCGTAATGAATTCCTGGTTGTGTTGGTAGTCCACTTTTACATGTATTTACACGCCATCCCTATTCTAAACAACTTGTCAATTTGCAAAAAGTAAACAAAGGTTTTGTGCGGAGCATCTGTGGTAAAAATGTTCTTTTTCTACTTTATTCTGAAACAATTCACATAATTAATTTATATAAATCTTTGCTTCTATTAACAAAAAAGATAATTTAGGTAGTGCGCGCAGTTGCCTCAAACAGGATTCCCTAGTTTATAATCCAATTTATATTTTCAAGCACTGACCGAACACTTCATTTCTGTTTTTTTAAATTGATATGAAGATTTTAACAGGCACTAGTGGCACTATAAAACTTTGCACTAAATAAAGTTCAAAGATAAATAGTTTTGAAAAGATCGATATTTTTGTTAAATTTCACAAAAGAATTTTAAGTTGACCAAATCTGCTCACAAAACAAAAGCACATTTGACAATTAATCTACAGCTTTGACAATTTTCTATCCAGCATCTCACTTACTCCTATGTATAGTCTCCTGCTCTTGACAAATTACGCTCATGTACACGAATTTTGCACGATTCAACCATTCCTGTTTGCTATATATTCTAAGATTGAGACGAACAAATTTCTGACAATTGTCGCCAAAGGAGGCAAGAATTGACAGATTTTCCGGACATATAGCTGGATTACATTAAAAGTGCCGTCGTCGTCGTCGTCAAACGCCGAACAAAACGCCGGGCAAGTTACATTAACGCTGGGCGGCAGCGCCATATCTTAATTTCCTTTACATTTTACAGTTGAGTTTGTTATGGTCGTAGCGTATTGCATATAGCAATATGCTACACGGAAATACTGCAGCATGTACGCCGGCCCTCAAGTAGAACCACGTACTGAGCGCACCTCGACGAAGCAATGCTTCATCAAGCTCGCGTGACATGCGGGGACGACAGATTATGACTGAAAAGAAGAAGAACTCGTCTCTTTCGGCTGTCAACCACTTCACACGATAGGTACGTGTATTAAATTGGAAAACGAGAAAAGTCTTTAAGTCTTTAAACATCTGACGGATAAACTATTCAGCACGCAAAAAAAAATCAAAGTTGGAAAGAAAAAGGTGCTGATAGAGATTAATAAGTAAAATCAAAAAAATTAGAAAGAATTATCGCTATGGACGCGTGAATCGGTCCCATAATTAAAGCAAGAAAAAGACAACCAATTAAGTGGAATAGAGAGTTCCAGTGTTTTTATTAGGAAGTTGTGGAAATTACCACACAAAAGGAAATAGGCAGGCTCGTGATCCATCTGATCAGTATTTGGAACCCAAGAACGACAAATCTAGATAACACGCAGCATCATCACTTATTCAAAAAGCACAGATGAGATGTCTAAACGTAAAAATCTGGAATTTTCATAAAGTAGCGTGCAGTGGCTTACTATAGGGACCCCACTTCATATCTGTTTAAATCATTTAATGCTGGCATTTGGTTGATGGCTGAACCTACTAAGTGTAATCGTACACCAGACCAGAGTTTTGACCCAGTTTTCAGACAACTTCAAGGAAGTTGCAGCATTTTTAGTTATTTGTTACGAACTATTGTATACATTTTATTACCTAGGGTGAATACTTTTAGCAAGATACGTCTGCAGGACAAAGGCCATATGTAAATCTCGTTACATAATTTTACTTCTGAGCATTCATGTGCTCTCATGATCTTGTGGTGTTGGAAAAAAATGTATATATCTGCATACAGGTTAATTCGTTCATCATAAATAGCAGTTTCCAGCGTGGGAGAAGATCTTCTTCGCCGTCGGAAAAGGATACCGCAGTAAGTTCATTAGTATTCTTGTTTGTAGTCTATAATTTTTTATATCTGAATATAAAAAAAATATTTAAAGTTTTCTGTGGATATATTTAAGTATAAAATAAGATATATCCTACTGATGGGATACACGTGTGTATAGGTAGATATGTGGTATACATAGGACTACTTACCTATTTACTCTTGCGTATAGTCGTGAATGGTACCTACATGCATAAATATATACATATATACCTTATGAGTGAACGATTGAGGCGTTCCTCGCAATGGAGGCACAATTGAGTTACATGAATGGTCCTTTTTCTGTGTTTTCCAAAGACTACCTGTTGTTTTAAATAAATTATGATACAGTCGATTCGATTTCGGTAAATTCCCGGCCTTATCGCTCCATGCCAGGCACATCAGCTAAATTTGTAGTTTTCTGTTTGTAGTTAACAAATTTTGATCTATTACTGTTTATTTTAGAATTAGCGCAAAAAAATGTGTATGAATAGATATGTTTTGTGCCGAGTTTTCATCTGGCATTAAATTAATTTCCTTTTTCTTTTAAATAGTAATTCGTTACATTATCAATAGGCTTAGAATTGCCATTCATATGAATTAAAGTATTATTAGAATTACACCGCTATTCGGTTTATAATTGGCGATCATCTGACTTAGAGTATTATTAGAAATACATACCTCATTATTCTAATTATGGTCGCCTGTCAGGTGAAATAGAGTATTATTAGAATTACCGTATTATTCAGATTACGATTGCTTACTATGTGAACTAGGATCAGGGAATTAACTATCGAGAAGTAGTCATAGAAACCAGCTAATTAGAGTCAATAAAGTCTTATTTATAACGTAATGCTGCCCTAATAGTATTTCAATCTTTCTCCCTTCACTCTCCCGGAGCCCTCCTCATCATGAAGGTTGACTAGGTCCGCTCTCGTCTCTCTTAACAGGTAGCCAAGGGACTTTGGAAAATAGTGCCACCCAAGGTCAATTGGGAGGATGGGGCTGGCAAAGGAAGGTAATAACACCTACGCCTTCCACCCAAACTACAGGTAAGTGACGTAAGGGTCCCTTCAGGACCGAGTGTGTGCTGGCTTGTTTGTGAAGGCACGAAATTTTTTTTTGATTATGGGTGATGACAAGCGGCAGGTTATTTCGGGAACTCCCCCCACACTCTCCGCCACCCTTAGCCGAGGTGCTAGCGTGCCGCCCTGTGCTATCGCTGTCATCGAGTGATCTGTCAGCTCATGCTGGCAGTTCGGACTTCACGTCCAAGCCAATCACTCAACATATTACCATAACAAGTTATTTGCTTTAATCTCTGCCGATTTGCAATAAAATTTTAAATAATATTAAAAAAGATATTTTCTTTTCCTTCAAGTCCACACTTTTTAATATAAAATCATTTATTTTCAGAAATTTAAATATCGTTTCATTTTGTCATGTTTTTTCATAATAGATTTAGATCTGGCATATTGGCAGCAATGGAGCGCCAGCGTGAAATTTAGGATTAGAGATGGGTCGACGACCACGCCGGCGTGAGTAATGTAATGCAATTCATACATTCAGTACTGTCTCTAAATATTTTTGACATAAAACGACGACCACGCCGACGACGGCGCTTTCAATGTAATCCAGCCTAGTCTTGTTAAACTTCTATCTTGGCTAAATCGAAGACGTGTAAGCCACACTGTGTTTCGGCTTTAAAGTTTGCACTCGATATGCCCTATTTATTCAATGGTAAAAAACCGCCACTGGTTGCAAAATGTCAACGGGTCGTGTGGATTATAATTCCCAAATAAATTCAAAAATCCAGATAATACTGAAAGGAAAAGAGGATTTTCATGGAAATTTTGTAGGTGATAAAGAATACATCATAAATTATATATATGACTGGCATGGCATAGAGCTGTTGTGTGACCGTAACCTCTTACCAGTTTCAACAGGTAAACAGTATCATCAGATTTGATAGTGTGTCTTTTCCAAAACGTTTCATTTAACTAATTGAAAAAACAGCTTTGATCTATCTATGTAGAAATATTTCTCTCTAATATATGTACTTTTATATTTTCCATGCAAAGTTAAAGCTTGGTATAGTGCATACCTATTATTTTATCTGAAAGTCTTGTGCTAAATAGTATTTTTTTTAGTGTGGCTGATGTTTCATTGTAAAATTTTCTTAACTTCTTGTTATAGTTCGGGGCCTCTTAGTATTTTTATCATTATCCTCGCATTGTAGATAGGCGATCTGATCAGATCCATTAGGTTGCCAAAGTTTTCTCTATCTGAAAATAAATTTTGTCTCCAACACAATACCATCGAATCTTATCAATTTTAACGAAAAATATTATTGTCCTCTATAAGTTAATTTTGTTTTCTATCCGAGAGTACTACAATTTATATTCTTTACTTAACAAAATCAAAACCAAAGTCAAGTTTTAAAACATCTACATATTTAACAAAGCTTTATTGTCATCGTGTTTTGCTGGTCAGCAATTTTAGGACAGTATTCAAATTCTGGTTTAATTATCGTATTGTACACATTACCTGATGTACTATCAAGGATTATCTGCTTATAATGCTTGGTATAATATCTTTGCTGAAAAAAAATGTTACCAAACAATTTGCTAAAGTTACATTTTTTATATGTATAATTCAGATTATATTTTAGTATAGTAGCATATTTTAACTTGAATCATTATTAACAAATTAACTCTATGTGAGCCTTTCAAAGTTCATGAAATAATTAAAAGGCAACTATCTTGTTTTTAGATTGTTATCCTGAATTCACATACAACAATTGTCTGCAATATGTAATGATTTTACGGCCTGTATGGAAACAAAGTTTGAGTTACATAACCGATCATAAGGAAAAATTTAACGACACTTTAGATGAAAGTTTACAATGGACGGGATATGTAGAAGAAATAAAGAGATTTTTTGATAAAACCACCAAACCACCGACGTTTATTATTGAAGGATGTCTTCTTTTAACTGCTATAATAGAAAACTCGCTGGGAAATATTTACTTCTCTCTAACACAAAAAAATCCACCTCATTTACTAAGAGATCTTCTAAGCTGTTCAGAGTTAAAGGATTTCTTTGGATCGTTTCCTGTTAGTAAATTTATTTATGTAAATCATTATACATATGTAATTTCAAATATTTTTTCTTTCCTGTAGATTTTCATTTTAAAAATTATAATGGGATCTCCAAATTCAGTAAATTTAAGGAATATCCTGTGGCATGGTTTTCCATCTCCAAATGACATTCCCGAATACTTTTTATCTGTTTTAATAATTACTTTGATTAGCTTTTCTGATATAGTAAAACAAAAGAATATTTATATTATTTATAGGGAAAAATTCCGTTTAACTGATAGTTATCCTTTCAAAGACAAACTATTTAAATTGACTTTCGAGAATGAATTCCGTACTCGGGCAATTTTGAATGAATCAGAATATATTTTAAACACGCATAAAATCTATTGGCAACAGATTTTTAAATATTATCAAGAAGAGAAGTATGTAAAGTTCATAATTTTAGTGCTTCCACAAATTGAATTGGTATTAAGATTGATTTATGGAGAGTGCAACCATATTGATGTAAGTGCGAAGTTAGATGAATATTATATAACAATCGACACAATATTTGAGGAAAAGGTTATAAACAAGCCAAACTGTGATAATAAAATATTTTCTTCTTATTTAGACAATGGAATATTAAAGCTTTTATATGATTTGTTCATATCGCCTAATGGGCCGAGAGTTCGTGATAAAGTTAGCCATGGAGAGATAGATTTTGCCACTATAGATAAATCTATATGCTCAGTTCTACTGCGTTTGGCTTTGAATTTGTTAAATAGCTCTAAAAGTAGCGAGAACAGCTTATCATTGTATGAAAGTAGATTTCATATAAATAATATTGCTTTTGAACAAATCAAAAGTCTTAGAGAAATCCTTTATAAAATTAGAGTAATTGAGGTCCCTGATGAGTTAAAACAATTTATTCAATGGAACAATGGTAGAGGCACACATGATAATTCTAATGATATTTTTAATAGCTTAAAATATATTAAAATATTTTCCCGACCTAAGAATGAGAGTGAGATTGTTGGAATTTTGATTAAAATTTCCAATAATATAAGGTTGTCATGTGAAAACCTACTTAATTCATTCGAAATACGTATCAATTTATTTCTATGTAAGCAATTAAGATCTAAGAGAAGAAAAACCTTGGAAAATGTATTAAAATCTCTGCCATATATTTATGATAGTATGGGTATGATGATTGAAATAATAGAGAAGATTTTTCGTACCCTCCAGTTGAGTGGAAAAGAGCTAAGTAATGAAAATTTTCGAAACGAATTAAGGTACTGTTGATTTTATACCCTTACAGCAATAATCTGAATAACGTTTTATTTTACAGATTTTTAAAACAGTTGTTGAAATGGGTTGAAAATATGGCAAAGTATTGTAGAGTCGACAATAACGAATGGGAAAGAGTTACAAAAATTTGTTCATGCTTTAGGGACAATTTAGACAATTTAAAAATAAATTATTTATAATGAAAATATTTAATGGTTTTATTTGACATTGGTAAACTGTTTAGAATGCTTATATCCGGTAGTCGAGATTGTAGTTTAATAGAATTCTGGAATAGCAGCTAAATAGCAATTTATTTTTCCCGCGGACGGGAATCGAACCTACACTTGTTAGAATCGGTCAATGATGGAGAAATAAGAATTTTAAGAACTTTTATTTTTTAATGATTCTAAATCAAATTTATAAATACAAGAAGAAAAAACAACCGCCTCGTCCGGGATTTGAAACCGGGACCTTCCGCTTGCCGGGCGACTGACTGCTCTTACCACTGAGCTAACGAGACAGATGATTTTCCTTCTTGCATTTATCAAATCTGTAACTAGCCTACTAAGCCACGTTTTGCTTTCAGCTGGCATTAACCAGTAACGATGAAAGCGCACAAATAAATTGTAAATTCAACTTTATTTATTTTTCCCGCGGACGGGAATCGAACCTACACTTGTTAGAATCGGTCAATGATGGAGAAATAAGAATTTTAAGAACTTTTATTTTTTAATGATTCTAAATCAAATTTATAAATACAAGAAGAAAAAACAACCGCCTCGTACGGGATTTGAAACCGGGACCTTCCGCTTGCCGGGCGACTGCTCTTACCACTGAGCTAACGAGACAGATGATTTTCCTTCTTGCATTTATCAAATCTGTAACTAGCCTACTAAGCCACGTTTTGCTTTCAGCTGGCATTAACCAGTAACGATGAAAGCGCACAAATAAATTGTAAATTCAACTTTATTTATTTTTCCCGCGGACGGGAATCGAACCTACACTTGTTAGAATCGGTCAATGATGGAGAAATAAGAATTTTAAGAACTTTTATTTTTTAATGATTCTAAATCAAATTTATAAATACAAGAAGAAAAAACAACCGCCTCGTCCGGGATTTGAAACCGGGACCTTCCGCTTGCCGGGCGACTGCTCTTACCACTGAGCTAACGAGACAGATGATTTTCCTTCTTGCATTTATCAAATCTGTAACTAGCCTACTAAGCCACGTTTTGCTTTCAGCTGGCATTAACCAGTAACGATGAAAGCGCACAAATAAATTGTAAATTCAACTTTATTTATTTTTCCCGCGGACGGGAATCGAACCTACACTTGTTAGAATCGGTCAATGATGGAGAAATAAGAATTTTAAGAACTTTTATTTTTTAATGATTCTAAATCAAATTTATAAATACAAGAAGAAAAAACAACCGCCTCGTCCGGGATTTGAAACCGGGACCTTCCGCTTGCCGGGCGACTGCTCTTACCACTGAGCTAACGAGACAGATGATTTTCCTTCTTGCATTTATCAAATCTGTAACTAGCCTACTAAGCCACGTTTTGCTTTCAGCTGGCATTAACCAGTAACGATGAAAGCGCACAAATAAATTGTAAATTCAACTTTATTTATTTTTCCCGCGGACGGGAATCGAACCTACACTTGTTAGAATCGGTCAATAAATAGCAATCTTGAAATAATACAAAATACACAGCCTAAAATTTGTTACGTTATTTTGATATATACGTAGTACTTCATCACCTATCTCACTTTTTGTCTGGGATTTTTGACAAATGCAGCAGAATCCGGTTCACAAAAATATCTTCGGGGGTAAATCTCAAAAATTAATATGCATAAAATATATTAATTATATAAAAATACATTCATTATATTATTAAATATAATAAATAAATAATAATGATTATAAATATACAATTTCTGTGCTGTTTCATAATTTAAAAATGTCACGGTAATAATTAATGCCTACTACTATAATAATACAAGGGCTTTCATAAAAAACCTTGCCGTCAGTTTGTTGGTAGGGACTGGGTGGGACTCGAAACCATAGAAATTTTCAGTAAATATGTTATTCATTCCACAACAGACAAAACAAAAAGTTGATTTGTATTGTTTTGGTGTAATCTAATAGGAACTAGACTCTATTGTACCAACAACTTATCAAAATTTCTGATTAATTTCTGTTGCACCAAAATGAAATTTGAGTGTTGAAAAGTGAGAAACTCAGCTTTTCAAATTGCTGTTGCACCAAACAGAAAATGAGTAAGTGATAAGTGTTGTATTGAATTGTATTTAATTAATATGTAGTTTTAAAAAAACTTTTCTATACATTTGTAAACTTAATAATAATAATAATTATAATTCATTTGACTACTTCTCTATACTTATTTTAATTAACGTTTATGGGAATGAATTGTATTAATTTCTGCTTAAAAACTGGAATTCTTGTTTCCAATTTTAATTCTGGTGGTAAGTTATTGTAAAATTGCAATCCCTTGTGCATCAAGGAATTTTGGGTGCTGCTTCTATTCCATCTGGCGAGTCTAAAATTGTGATTGTGACTCTGCAACAGTTACAAGATTTTCTAGCAGATATGCAGATAGTATTTATGTTCCATTGAAAACTGAGAAGGTTAGGAAATTATATGCTTTCCTCAATTTCCGTTGCACCAATTTATTGCGCTTATCATCTTTCAATATAGAGTTTGATAATTTAAGCAACATAATGCTAAGAAAATGTGATAATGGGTGAAGCAATTCGCTGGTCAGAAAACAATCAAGATTTGTCGCTAGTTTCTTGATATTGATAGTTTTCCTCAAGGTTGCATCGATGGAACTATGATTAATATGTATAGATGCCCCTACAATGAATTAAGAGCACTATATAAACCGGCACGCACTTAACGCAAGGATGGTGTGTCGACCAGACGAAAGATTTTATGTTGTAAATTTCAATTGGCCAGGGTGTACTTCTCAAATGTTTGGATATTGTTATGTTGGTTTTTTTTCGTCCATTCGCTGGTGCAGTAATTTTGAGGGAGATCACCCACTAAAACAATGGCTCATCCCACCATTGCGAAGAAATCCTGATAATCTTAGCAGAAGATTTAAAAAAAACCAGCAGTATTGTGGAAAACAGCTTTGGTAAGTGTTCATGAATTTGATTAATTGTATAAAAAGTTTTCTTTTAAGAAAAAAAGTCAAATGAAATAATTAAGAAGATTATAAAATAAATCTAACTCGTCTTTTTTCCTTCACCAATTGCAAGAGTTAATTTTTTAGCTTTTTATCATGAATTACTCTGTTATCAACTCGTAAAAATAATAATGAACCAAAATTGCTGAGTTTAGCAAAGCTTTTCAACATATACCATATAGCTATCCATTCATTAAATTTGTCATTTCCCGGTAATTAATTTTTAATTTTAGTGCACACTTATCCTTATTTAGCAAAAATTGAAAAATTCTCGATTGATAAGTGAGAAAATATGTTTTTCGGCAACTCTTATTACTTCCATTTATCAAAAAACATATATGTGAACTAGCAAGTGATAAATGGTTTTTGCAATAGGGCCCAGGTCTTTCTTTCACTGAAATGTTTTTTTTTTTTAATTAAATAGACGTTTTTCGGGTTATCAAAGGAAGGTTCAATTTCCGAACCTCCCTTCTGCCTGGGCATAGCTTACAGATGTTTTTTCTAAAAATTAGTAAATACTTGCAGATGGCACGTCGAATTCATATTCTGAGGTTTTGGCTCATTAAATATGGCATTTCTCACTTCCTGTAGATTATACAGGGTTTCCCGTATGTGGTCTTGCACCTGAAGGCTATGGATAAGTCATGCTTAGAAAACCAAAAAATTGGAAGGAGGTGGAACAGTAGTTAAATAAGAAAAAAACGAGTTAAACATTCGGAAGTTACTGACAGTGATCTACAAGAACATGCCCAAATACCTTCAAGTCCCGTTATCCCAAAAACCGTTAATATTCTCTCCCATCCCTACAATTTTTTGCTTAAGCATGACTTATCGTGTGCAATACTACATACGGGACACTCTATATATTCCGATTATAATCATCGCGGCAATTCGAAAAATAATAGTAACCTGTTTAAATAAAACTTTTAATTTATGCAAGACCTCAGCGAAACCTATATAGCTTTTATTATGCAAATAAGTAGTTCAGGTGGCTCCAATCAATCGTCTTATATGAATCAGCTCTGAGCTAAAAATTTTAAATTAACAATGATTTTACAGTCAAAATAATTCGACCTTCCCTTATTATTATTATTAACGAATAAGCACTTTCTTTTCTATTACAAACTCTATTTAGGATAAGTGAAGAATGTTTGGAAACAGTTCAATTCAATTATACCAATAAAAGAGATGTTGACATTTTAGAATTAAATTATTTTTTCTGAAATAAAATTCATTCTATTTTTTATACATTTGAATATAATCCTAACAAAAGTTATGGGAATCCACAAGTAACTTGACTTACAACTAAAATATTTCATAAACTTCATAAATAACTTAAAAAAAGTTCAAAAAATACACTGTTTCTGTACAGATCAAATATTAGTCACCAGTTTTAAGACGTTTTGCAGGACCTTCACTTCCTTGAGAATTTGAATCTTCTGAGAATGGCATACTCGATACAAACTCGGTAGCACCTTGCGAATCGCTTACCATAGAGAAACCTTCAATTAATGAATTTGTTATTATTCTTATATTGACAAAAATATATAATTCCCTACAGGTGTTTGAATCATCGGCAGAGATTCCAAAATTTGGTGTTACATGTGTAGGTTCTTTTCGTATATTTTCCTTTTCGCCTTTTGTCGTTTTTTTCTTTTGTTCACTGTTAGAAATTGGCACCCATTTATATATTTTCATTGTAGTATCTCCAATTGTTACCCATTTCTTCTCCCTGCCAAATAGGATTTAAAAAAAAAATATTATGGAAAAGCAAAATTTTACCAATGTCGGACTTTGTCTACAGCCTGCATAACCCTTTTTATATCATCTTTTGCTCTACTCCTTGTTTCCGCCCGTACAGACCTAGACATCCTTTCCAGTTTGATGGTTTAATTTATTTGAAAAGGGCTTCCAAATTAATTAAAATTGCCTTAAAGAGCAGACCACCTCTTTCGAGAACGCTAGCATTCAAGAATGTAAACACAAAAATGGCGATGATTTGATAGGTACATACAGCATTACCAACTTGGCTGAAATAAAAATATTCAAGTTGAACGTGTTTAGAATGTAGAACAATATTTTAAAACTGAATGCACGAGAAACACAGTGCTAGCTTTTCCAACCTCGACCTCAATATAACTTTAAGAAAACTTTAAGAACTTCAACCTGATGAGCCTTGCAAACTTTTGCAACTCACAATACGAACTTTGACAACTTCTTTATGAGCAGTTAGTTGGCCATTGGCTTGAAAATTGAAATTATTTTGTAATAATTTACTACAGCAGGAATAACTTTTCACGTTAAATATGTTTGCCAAACTTTTTTTCATCAAATTTCCAGTAAATAATGCTGGCATCAAATGATTACAAAAATTAACAGGCAAAGCTGTCAAAGTTCGAGCAGAGTAGAAAGTAGACCTACTGAGCTCAACCTCAACCTGGCCGGCCTGACCAACTTTCCCATTGGGAGCTTGATAACCTGAACTCATATATTCTAAAGAACTGTCAAAGTTGGTGAGGCCGGCCAGGTTGGAAAAGCCAGCACTTGTGTTTCACGATTTAAGCAGGCCACAGACGATACAACTGTTGGTACAAGTGTTGTACCAATCTGCGTTGGCATACAACCGTTGTATGGTGTGTGGGCCAATTGGTACGAAGCATCCAACAATCAAGCTCGGTTGGATGCGGTTGGATGTGCATGCAGGTCAACCGCTGTTGTATATGCAACCGTTGTATGGTGTGTGGGCTTGTTGTTCAACCGTTGATCCGATTTCATTATCTGTCAAGTTTTTTATTGTAAATGCGTTGTAAAAAACAAACCAATATGGTGTCAATTAAGTATAAGGACTTCTGGGAAGAGTTTATTGATATATTATTAATTTTCAAAGACATAATCACAGCTGAAAAACAAATGCACATTTTTTTTTTTGACAACCGATGACATTATTTCGGAAGAAATTATTGCTGAAGAAATCGGTCCAACAGTTGTATCGTGTGTGGACTACCATACAACTGTTGGTCCAACGGTTGGTCAACAGCCGTTGGACCAACAGTTGTATCGTCTGTGGCCTGCTTAAAACCTTGATTTCGGTTATTGGTAAAGTTAAATGCGGTCTCCAAAGCTAGAGCTTACGCACTTTTAGTCGATGATCGGCATTCGGGGGCAGGGAAAATTCCGTGCTGCACTTTTCCCCATTATACACACAGTAAGCAAGCTCAAACTACTGAAAAGTGAATTTTAGAATTTTAATTACAAAAAACAACCTCAAAATTTCTCCCATAACAGGGAACTATTAAATATTATGCTTAAGTAAATGGGCGAAGAGTAGCTAGTTACATAATAGTTGGGCAAATTATTAGTTTTATGCATATAGATGACCAGAGGGGCCTTCTGCAAGCAGTCTCAGTGAGACAACTGAGACAAAACTTTGACCAACCGTCATAGTTGTCTCAGTTCAAACTTTAAACCAATCAACTGATTTGCAAATTTTGACATTTAAAACCTTTGACCACAGAAAATGGATAGTAATAAATAGAGAAAAGAGTTATTAGTTTATTCAAATAGCGCACTAAACTTTAATTTGTAATTAAAATAACGAAACTGAGTCAAGTGAGACAAGAAATATTCTGCTTTGCTAACCACATTGAAAGCAGAAGCAGAAACCAGATACTTGTCAACTACAAATGTCAGGTGTTATAATTTTCACGAATTTGATGTTAATTATGAATTAATTTGTTATATTTAACAAATTTAATTATTTGTTCCTCCATAGACATTTTGTTTTTCTCGCATCAACCTCTTTGACACTTTTAAAAGAAAGGACGCCAACAATGAAATAGAAATTTTAGTTCTCTTTATATTGGCAGTACTGAGCAGAAGCAGAATTTTTGAGATTTGATCAACTTTCAAGTTCTGCTTCTGCCGCTGCCTCTGCTTTCAATTTGTTAGTGCTCGAACAGTTGCAAGGTTTCAGAAAAAATTCTGCGAAGCAACATTATTGTTATGGCACGTCTAAGCCAACGGAAGGAAATTCCGTCCTTCCCTAAAATCTTCTCGTCTGGTTTGGCCCATAGAGACAATTTTCTCATAATTATCGTAGCAATTATTTACATTGAGCTACTACCTTTATATTTCATCTGGCAACTCAATAGGTGCGGCCGCCATGTTAATTTGACTTTTAGCAAGTAGTGGCAGAAGGAATCAAGAAAAGTCAGCAGGTGAAGTGTCGGGAAAGGAAAAAGTGTAAAATTCGTGATTTTATTATTATATTTGAATGAAATTTAAATTAAAATCGATCACTGTTATTGCTGTCATTGTGTTTGCGAACTTTGCTTCGCATTTTATCGGAAATATTGAATGGCTAAACACAAATTAATGTTACGTGTGTGAAGACAAAAAATTCAAAATAGAAAAATAGTGCCCGTGAAAAAAGGTGATAAATTGAGCGATGCCGAAATGCGATGTCAAAACACGATATATTCCTGCGACATTCGCCTGGACCCTGCTTTTAGCAACAACATTTCTTTTCTTTTATTACCCGTAAGTGAAAAAAATCTTTGTCCTTGTTTGATTACGATGGTTTCAGAGGGCGAAGTGACAGATGAGAAAAATCGATGTTTTCCATTGTGTCCCAACTGATAATACTGCTTGTGGCTATAGTTATATTTAAAAGATTATGATATATAAATTCCAACATGTAAAATGCAATAAAAAACATTCCTGTATTAAGTCCGCGTTGTATGTTTGTTGCATTTGTATCTAGCTTGTGTGTCTGTCATCCTTATCCACCATTTCTGTGGAAAACGAAAGTCGGTCAATTCTCTGATCGCCTGTGTTCTCTATTAACTAATGAAGATATCGTAAATTAGCATCTTCTAAAAATATCTTCCATCGTGCACTACAATATCCATTTATTTATTGTTCTTTTGCATTGTAGCGAATAAATGATTGTTTTGATAAGGAAAACATATGTGTCTTCTCCGGTTTCTATTCTCTGAAAAGACAAAACTTTCCCTTGAAATGTGAATGATTTCATTTTATTCTGAATAAAGTTCGAACTTTTAACTTAATGTGGCGGGGTGCTATAATATGTGAAACATTTTCGTATTCTGAGCTGAGCTGCAACAATTCAACTGTATGAAATGATAAGCATAGATAAGCTTGGAAAGTTACTCATTTTTAAGACTGGACTGCTCTATATATCCTATCTTGAAATGTGTTTAATTTTTTTTTTCAATTACAAAAGTAAAAAGTTAAATGTGTATTTCCAATTAGTAATGTTTGAATGAGATAAGATTTATTAAGATAGGTATTAAGTTACAAAATATATTTTAGTTACGATTTCAATTGCAATTAGAGTTTTAATTAATCATTGAAGATTCATTGTAAGGGGAGGCTTGCTGTTAATTACACAAAATGTAGTAGGTTTTGACTTTCTACACTTGTTAAGCTTTTAATCAGTATAACTATTGAAATAAATAAAATTATCAGTCAGAAATTGCAGTATTTAATGGATATCAAATTAGGGTTTTTTTATTAATAATTAGGTTAGCTCCTGTTTACATTTATTTCTAGTTCACTGCATAATTATTCAAATAAAAATATTCTAGTCGGGATTGACAATTTGTAATCAGATCGTAACAAAGAACTTCAGTGCTCCAAAATATACATACATATAATTATGTATGTAATAATATATTTCTTTATTTGCTTTATAAATCTTACTAATCTAAACCTATGGAGGTTAGGTTATTATGTATATTATCCAACGAAATAAAAAAGTCCCAAGCGCAACTCTACTGTACTTTATCTAATTTAACTAAAAACGGAAAGATGAATAGAAGGCATGCTATGATGCAGATTCAAATTTTTTCTGAGATTAAAGTCCAAAAAGAGAGAAAGGTGATGGATTAGCTTATTTGTTACTATGCGCGCAGATCAGGCAGATCTACAACCACTAAATTTTTGGAATTTGTTTCGGATACCATTTACGGATTTACCCAATGGATTGTATTTATACAGACTTGTAAAGCGTTCGACAAGTTATTTCACTCCGTGATACTCTTTAAAATGGAAAAGTATGGGTTTCCTCTAACTTTTCTTAAATGGAGGGAGTCCTATTTAGATAGAGTCTAGAAGGCATCATCCGGCATACCTCAAGGGAGTCATTTGAGCCCGCTGTTTTTTATTATATTTATTGACGACACTGTCTCTGTTGTGAGCTTGCAAAGTCTTGATTTTGCTGACGACATTAATCTTTTCGCTCCGATTAAATCTTTTAACGATTGTGAACAGGTACAAGGTGACCTTCACAAATTTTACGTTTGCTGCAAAAACAAGAATAATTTGGCTCTTAATATCGACAAATGTGAGGTTATGACTTTCTACAGGAATAAGAAGCCAATGACCTATGATTATGGGATCTCGGATTCCTCGATTCACCGAGTGGGTGCTGTTTGTGACTTGGGTGTCAAATGTGATCGTAGCTTGAATTTTATCTCCCACTAAACTACATGGTATCAAAAAGTAGTTCTATACTGGGCTTTATAAAATGTTGGTCCCGAGAGCTCTCGAATCCCACCGTAACATTCCGTTTGTACTATTGCTTTGTGAGACCTCCATCTCCATCCATATTTTACGATACACACATCTACCCCATCGAGTCTGTTTAGCCAAACTTCATGCGCTTCGCTTTTAGGCACCTACCCTGAAGTAATTCATTGATTCTTCTACCTTATGAGGATCGGTTGAAGCTTTTGGATATGCTTGAAAAACGTCGCATGGTTGCCGATGTAACTCTTAGGGAAACTCTTAAGCGCGAATGTTGATTCACCGCTGCTACTTAGTAAAATCTCTTTCCGTGATAGTGGGCACAATTTTAGAAGGTTATATCTGTTGCATGTTAACTACGCAAGGTCAAACTTTAGCATGTACAATCCCATTAATCGCATGTGCTTTATTGGTAATATTAAGGCTGAGCACATTGTCACATGATACTTTTCTAAGCATGTTTTACAAAAACGTGTATATAATACTTAGTTTTCTGTTTCTATGCGCATTGCACGTCATTTCATCCGGTGTTTGGTTTATGTTTAGTGAATAAGTGCTTAAAAGCATGTGTTGTTGACCGCTTATTTATTAAACGTGTCACTACAGCGAGCTTGTGTTAAGGTGGCTTTGATAGTCGATCAATTAAAAAAACATATATCTGAAAGGTGCCTGGACAACTATAAATTATCGGCATCTTTTCTAATGTTCTAATTCTGAGAGGCATTTAGCTTCATTTGGAATATAATGTAAGACCAAAAATTCGGTTGCTCCATTCTAGAGATATGATTTTTTGAAAATAGCAGGATGGTTGGGGTATTGTAGGGGACAGAGCAAAAAAATATGTGAGCTATTTTAATGTTTCATACAGAGTCATCTTAGATTTCTTCGAGGATGATCGGATACAAAGGTGCGTTTTCTTGCGGAATGAAGTATCTACATACATATCGAATAAACTGAGCACGGTATATAGATACAACATACAAGGTTCTAGGAACCACGTTCCACCATTATTGGACGAAATGTCGTGTAAGGTATAGAAAAGTACGGTACAGAGAATGTGAGTCTCATTGTGTTTCATATAGATGTACAAAGGTGATTTTTGTCATAATATTGTGCTAATTGTAGTAAAGACCTCCTGAGGATGCTTAGTGACAATAAGTGAAACGTTGAGGCAGATTAATAAAGGCTGAACGAGAGAGAAAAAGAAACTTGTTTGTATTTTCTTCTTAAAATATTAAACTGACCGAAAGCCCAAGCAGACTACGAATATTGTGTTAAAATAAATATACGAGAATACATATAATAAAAAATGCCACAAATATTGAACAGGCTGTGAAGCCCTTTATTTCGTACAATTGCACACCGATTCATAATTTATTATTATTTGTCGATTGGAAACACTAAAGTTGTTATAAATTTAGTATTGCATTAAATTAAAATTATTTAGGAAGTTAAACTTGTTTTAATTAATTTTTAATATTACTGAAAAATGTGCTCCTCTGCAGATTTGTTGTCAAATTTCATTGAGCTTGTAAGAGATGGACGTATAAAAACAATATATTTGTCTGAATTTTTATGTCAATTCCAATGCATTCCAATTAATACAGCCGTACTGTTTCCATAAATTGGTTACAGTTCAGTGTACATTTTGAGCTTGCAAGAGACAAATAGATTTTAACCAAAATTTGTGCCATTTTTAACTGTAGGAATTAGATAGGATGGCTCAGTCCATTCTTATTATATGTCAGTGACCATGGGAGTGTGTGTCAAACATTTCCATAGAAAAGAATTAATAATAATAATTTATTTACTCCCGATGTACAAAGATTACAATCTTATTATACATATCATACAATTTTTTTGGTTTGGCTAGGTGAGTACTATCACCTCCTGCTCTAAGGGTAAACAAAACTTGTATGGATATACATATATAGATATTAATATACATATATATGTATTTATATGTTATAAATATACAGGGTGTTTCATAATTGGTCCGCATAAATAACTAAAGGGTTTGATAGCTGAGGTGGAAACAAGCAAAAAATTATTATTATATAATGAAGAGGGGTAGACGGGGCGTTTCGTCAGAGGGGGGATTAAGAATTTTAGTACTTTTTCCATTTTACACAATGTAACTTTCTTGATATTCACCCTATCAAGGTGAGATTTATCTCAGATGATAGCAAACGCCTAAGGTTGTACCCAATCAGCCTTGCTGTCACCTTCCGTCGGAAGTTGTAGGATGTCAAAGTCAATAAATTGGAAAAAATCCCAATTTTTTCAAATTTCAACGATTTTCCCGCCAAAATGCATTATAACTACACAGTTCTTTTTTGCAAGATTTGGAAACCCGGGAATGTTGCCTTTAACAGCGATTTTGAGATATGAAGGAATTGTCGGAAACACTATCAAAATTACAATGACAACACCAAGCCCGGTGGGGTCATTTTATTTTCAATTCTCTGAGGCAAGCCTTGAAGCTAGCTGCGAGGAGGCCTAAGAGATGCCAGGCCTGAGGCTTTCTTGGATGTGTTTCTGGCTTAAGTGCCACAATTCCGACGTTTCGATCGATTCGATGTGCATGAGCACAATTGTTCCGTTTGACTTTAAAACTTTCTCAGATTATGTTTTTCCGCTTTATTCATGGAAACATTCTTTTTTTGTCGTATAATTCATGTTTTTTTATTTCCTCAACAAAAGCCTTTTCATCCATATTTGAGTATAAACAAATCTTTATAGATGATTTTTCCAGGTTATGTCATCCGTAAAAGTTGATTTTTGCTCATCTTCTCCGTTTCGATTCGATCCATTTTGATCCATTTCGGTGTAATGTGTCAACACACTTTAGAAATGGATCGACCACACCGACGATGGTGCCGGCCAGCATGAGCAATCTAATACACTTCTTACATGCAGTACTGTATCTAAATTATTTTGACATAATACGACGATCTCGCCGGCTCGGCGTTGTTAATGTACTTCAGCCATAACGCGACGATTACACGAGTTAGTAGAGCTGATTGACAGTACTGATTTTGTCTGTCAATTTTACTGGCTAAAAACGCTTTGCGTTCGATCAACTGACTGACTGGTCAATTCATTATAAAATGTTGTCAAGCGGAGCAGACATTTCATCTCTATGCTTGCTGAAAATGTCTTCCTTATTCCGTCATTATTTTTTACAAAATAAAGATTACAATGTAGGTTTTTTCAGTCATTTTCCAATCAAATGAGAGAAGATTAGAAAAATAAACACAAATTTCTACTAGGAACTACCTTTTATTTTCAATTTCCGCCATCTTAATTTTCGTTTGACTATTTTATTGACTAGTCCGTACTAACTTCTAAGAAATCTTGTCAGTACTTACTAGTCTGTAGGGGTTTACACGAGCCTGAGTGTCAGTTCTACTGACTTGTGTATTCCCTGGGTAAGCGACGAAGTCGGCAAACCCACTTACAGAAAGTGTATAAAATAAGATTTTTCCATATAACGGCTTTGTGGGGAACATGCTCTACAGGCCCGATGTTAATAAAAGCTACACACCGTAATAGGTCTGGCCTGTAACTTTGAAGCAAAATTTTTTGCGTGAAAATCAAGTAAAAACCTTTACGTAGAAGAAAAGAAGGGCTCATTAAAGTTACACATTCTCGAGTAAGCTTTGTTAAGCTTAACAATTAATTTGAAATGCGATTTAAAAACTCACCTTCTTTAATATTTTTATTAAAATCACATCTGTTTAGATGATCACTTTTACAAAAATGTGTGACTTTGTACAAGAGGGAACACGTATCTAAAGTTAACCTAATGACAAGTTAGGAAGCAGGCGAGATTTCCAAGTGTTTTACATTTAAAATGCACACGGCAAAAAAAGGAAGAAAGAAAGAAAAAAAATCAAACTCTTTAAAACTTTTATGAATAAAGATAAAAAATGTGAAAGCGCAAGTTGCATGCAACGAAACAGAATGACAAATGTTTCATTTTCGTAAATAAATGAGAAGGAGCGGAGTTTTCACGTTTTACGCTCATATGATGTTCCCGCGCTTTTGAAAAACCGGTTTTCATAAAATATTGACAATGTTTCGGTCACATGTTGTTGCTGTAAATGGAAACATGTTGTTGTTGTAATCCTATGATATTTGAACAGCACGTGTTTCTGTTTACATTTTGTCTGGCTATGAAGAGATTAAGTGGGAGAACTCATGTTGGATTCTCTGATAGTTCGGGAAAAATGAGAATTTTATTTGAGAGGAATTTTACATCTCCTTTCAGCATCTGGGCGGAATTTATCTTTTTCTTAAAAATGGGAGATAGTGTGACCTGGTGTACATTATTATGAATAGGTTGAAAGGATTTTGAGGGATTTAATAAGATTTTGTCGTTCGGGTAATCCTACTTTCTCTCGATTTTTGCTTTTAATTCGTTGTCTCATCTCAGTTGCACTACAATAATGCATAGCAAAGCTCTTTTCCCCCATGCATGCAAAATACGAAAGTATATGAAATTACTTGTTTCATTCTAAAAAACACCAGAAATTTTCCAATTTTTCTCTACTGCTTCTTAACTTGTCATTAGGTTCACTTTGATGTATCAATCAACTAGATTTTCATAACTGCAAAAGTTAACAGACGGTTTGTAAGTAAATTCGAGTCAAAATTTTTACACAGAGTGAAAAGACCAATTAATTCATATTTTACTTAAAAGAATCATTCTTACGAGTTTTTGTAAAAGATCTGTCTGCATGCAATTAAATTAAGAAAGTGTATCATGCATAAACATAATGTGTATCGCTTTAGGGGTGTCTAATTTATTGCAAAAAATACCCTGGATAATTCTCCGGAAGTTATCCTTCAGTGCGTTCAGCCACACGCAGAATGTGACATTTTTACACACCATGCCGTTCAGGCGGTCCCACTGATACTACTGAAATTCCTTACATTATTTGACATTATTATGGGATCACTTTTCTATAGTTGTCTCTTTTTGGTTTAACTACTTTATTCCGCTGAACTACAAATAATAAGTTCTATACAAAATACACCATAGTCCACTTTAAGTTCAGTGGTTTTCCAAATGAATATGTAGGATAATAATAGATGGCAATACAATATTTGTAATCCTTTCTCTGTCCCCCATACCTACTTTTAGGGGCAGGTAGACAAAAATTGCTTAATTTTATTTCTTTAAAAATCAAGTTTAACAAATATTTGATGTTGTAGGCGATAAGCTTCCAAGAACAGAAATAATTTCGAGTGATTCTATAATTTGTTGATCTTTTAATATGAATATTAAAGCAAACGTAAAACTTGAAATTAAGACAATTGTCACACCCTGCCCAAAAAAGTTGACCCATATGAAATAGAAAATCAGGCAGTCCATCCGTGCGTTCAATTGCACGCAGAATGTCACATAATGTCACATTTTTACACACCATGTCGTTCAGGCGACCGAAGCGTTGTCATTTCCCCAGCACATCGATGTGCACATTTTACGGTACGGTCTGGTAGCGTAATGTCCCGTTGCGCTTTGTAGTTTTGACGTTTAGCGACATTTCTAATCGAAATGCACACCAACCGTTCAGGTGCTATCCCTACTTTTTCAATGATGTGTACACCTAAACGCACGGCATGTTATATATGTCAGTGGGCGGTCCCAGCACATCAAAGCACATCGCAGCGTTCAGCAGCCCAAAATGTGCACATCGGTGTGCACATTTTTACGCTACGGTCTGTTAGCGTAGTGTCTCGGTGCGTTTAGTAGTTTTGACGTTTAGCATGGTTTTATGCTTTCAAAAGTGACATTTAGCGCGAATTTACAAATTGAATTCAATTAATTGCAAATTAAAATTAAAAATGGAACAAATTTATAATTTTGTTTTAAACGAATATAATTCCTTTTTACAAAAGGAAAATACGGTTGCTGTTTTGATTGATGGTAAAAAAATCCTTAATTTAGTAAAAAAATAATTTTTAATAAAATAATTTATTTCAGATAACAAAATCGAATTCATCCAAATCAATCTCTATCCTATTGGGTTCTTTGTAAAGAATCAATTCCTGCTCCATAATAGCCTCATTATCATCATCGCCTTCCAGTTGAATAGCAGATGCCTTTGTAATTTTACAAATTTATTATTTACATGAATGAGTTCGCAATTATTACCATACCTGAAAAGAGGCAATCCGTTTCAAAAACTCATTTGAAGTTTCAATTGCACCGAGTAATGCAACTTTGTTATTCATTTCCCTTTTTATACCCTAGATGAAATCTATAGGGTATACTAAGTTTGTCATTCCGTTTGTAACACCTCGAAATAATGATGTAGAGAAAAATGGATTGGACACCCACATAATATTAAAAGTTATTTTGATTTTTGCATGTCTGTCCGTCTGTGCGCACGATTACTCGAGAACGCATATACTTAGAGAGCTGAAAATTTGTACACGGACTTAAAAAAAAAGTTAAATTAAGTTCGAAAATGAGACAAATCGCGCAACTCCTTCGTGGGGTTGCCATACAAAACTTTCGTTTTCCACTATATATTTGGACACTGCCTGAGAACGCATCGATATAGAGAGCTGACATTTAGTACATGGTGTTTTTATTGTACTAGCAAATAAAATTTGAAAAATGGACTAAATCGGGCAGCTCCTTTTTGGTGTTGCCATATAAAAATTTAGGTTTTTTACGTATACAGTGAAAACGATCAGTCCTAGATATTTTTATTGTACTAACAACTTCTTTAGAATACGAAATCCTATAAAATTGGTTATAATAATTTTTTCTGTCCGACAAACCGTTTTAGAAATATATGCGAAAAACCACTTCAAAAATCAAACTTGCACAGAAGGGTTACAATTTACAATACGAAATTTTATAAGGGCATTCATCTAGGGTATCATAAGAATTGGTCTTAGACCAATTCTAGCTTTTTACTTGTTTATTTGCAAAATGTTCACTTTAAATTAGACAGACAACTTTCAAAAGTGACGTTTCGGATGGAAATGCACAACAGCCGTTCAGTTGACAATTCGGTGTGCGGTGTGTATCCCTACTTTTTCAAGTCACGTGACATGCACATCACAACGCTTCAAAGCACATCGGTGTGTGACACCTGAACACACGGTTTGTTTATCTTGATGGTTATTATTTAAGGGGCTAACTAACTTTTTCAGATAACAGCACTTAAATTTGAAACAGATAACACAAGAGAACATGTGTTCCTTACTGTGCATCACGTATTGAACGCGGCGCGATAGCACGTCGAATATCTTTGCCGCGTAGTCATTTCTAATTCTAAATTGGCTGCTCACTTTCAGTGGTGCCGACAAAAAAATATATTTGGGGTAGGCAACTTTTCATGAAAATATGTAGTACCAATATAAGAGTGCTACATCTACCCTGCTGTGCAGAGAACAATTTCACCATTCAATTTGCCGCGTTGTCGCTCCGCTATCGGTTTCAGCCTTTAAAAGTTATTTTTTAACTGCTGCTACCCTTTTATCTCATTTGCAAAGTAGTCTTGCAAGATCGGAATTACTTTTTTCAGTTTCATGTTCATTATCACTGTTCCTTTTCTCGTTCTGAATGAATCTGTGAATCGACAGAATGACGTCATAATTTAATTCTGTGCTCATAGAAAAGGAACGAAACAGAACCATTTCAAGTGTTTGACATTTCTTCCATTTGATAAAAGCAAGTATAAATTCGTAAAAATTGTTGTTTATAAAAAATAAAGCCATTTTTAAACAAAAGCAACTTAAACTCAACTATTACCACCTCGTACTAATTGTAAACAACCCATTCACGAATACAAATTAAAATCGTTCTGCTTAAATCCGGGAAAAACTCAGGTGCATTCAGAACTATTCGGAGTCCGAGAAAAGCGATGGCAAATTGAAACTATATCGTTCGGCCCGAGAAAAAGAACGACATGGATTGAAAAAATTCATTCTGAACGAGAAAAGGGACACAGCAGAGAATAAGTATTCAGAGCAAGTATGCGGAGAATCTGAGTTACAAAGGTGGTAGTTAACGCAGAACCAACAATCTGCGACCGTTGATGGAGAAAAATACACGGAAATTAATATGTACATATGTATGTACAGAATTTATATGCATGTGTATTCATATACATACATAATGCATCTAGAAATGTTTTAAAATTAAAGGTTTCTTCATTTATTAAAAAAACATGTAAATATTTGAGTTTTTCTTTTCACACAAACTAAAAAAAACGGAATGAGGTAAAATAGTTTTTTCCTGATTTTTCTGGCAAAACAAACAGACCATTTCTTCATCCAGAATAAAACTGTTCAAAGCTTTTAAATTTGCGATGGTAAATTTTCTGCCAAAGAACAATAGATGATGAAGGCTTTCAAAAAACATTTATTGCCTCTCAGACAACCAATTGAATAGAGGTTGTTGGCCTGATTCGGTATTGCTGAGGAGCTTTTCCTTTTACCCTTTAATTTGAAGTGTGCTGATGGCTGAGGTAGTTTTAATTCTTAAGGTTGCAAGTCACCAAGAAAAATTATTATTATTTCAATATTGGAGGTGTGTACTGTTGGGCATGTTTACACCGTAGCTAATTTAGCACCGGGATAAAACTATTCTATTTGGCTGAGCTTTCCAAATTGACATGCGATATTAGTTCTAGTCGCTTTACTACTGATATTTGTACTGTGATACGTAGCTAGGCAGTGTTGTGTTTATATTGAAATTTCCGTCCGATGGTGCAATGGATAAAACATAGGCTCATGCTCTTATGGATCAATGCTGGATTCAGAAACAGTGAGAGTTGATAAAGCTCCAGACGAATCTGTAAATGATATGAGCTGCTTTATCTATATTCAATAATTCGGACAGCTAGTATGTATTCATATATATGTACCATATAATATGGAGGGTACTCCAAAAAGGAAATATACCATTCCATTCTATTAAATTTGCTTTTAAACTCCCTTTCAACCTTTTTCGAGATAATTAGGGTTTAAAAACTGTTGTACTTATCATGACATAATAATATTTATTTTTTGCACCATGACACCGAAACCTGCAGAATTGGTTAATTTAATTTAATTTTAAAATAGACGTTATATCCTTGCCAAGGATATTGTTTAAATCAAATTTCAAACGCCAGGGGCTGGATTCAGCAACTGAAGAATTTGCAAGTGTACACGATTTGAAAAACTCATGTGAGCGCATGTGCACACTTTTGAATTTCAAGCGATTCCGTAAGTATCTGTGTACACTTAAGTGCTGAATGAAAATTTGTCTGTGCTGAATGTTGTTTGAGTGAGAAAATAGTCTTTTTGAATAAGTTAAGTTTAGTTATAAGAAATGAGTTACATGAATTCACTAGTATTAAGTCGACTACGGTTTAGATAATGGTAAAATAAATATCATAACAAATAATTTTGCACATACCGCTTGATAAAAACTCACAGGTACTTCTTCAAAATTCACGGCCAAAATGGCCGTGAGAAAATATTAATTGAAGTGTACACAATTTTGAGAGAAAAACTCATTTCCACTTTTGCGGAATCGGAACAAGGTGGTGTACACAAATTTTTGTGTACACGCGAAAACTCATGGAATCCTGCCCCAGATCTATGAGTTCCAAAGTTGAAAAATCTGAGCTTTTGGTGAAACAAATTGGCATATTTTCCACTAGAGATCGGATAAATTCATATCCAATTTAAGACCCTTTTATCACGCATGAGTTAAGTGTAAACAGGCGGCAGGCAAACCACATACTCATTTGTTAAGAAGTTATATTAACTATGAGGAAATAGTTTGCGTGAGGTTGTTTAGACAACCCGCATATTACGTCAATATGCTTCGATATCACTAATAACACACACCTATGTATATCGAAGTTTGCTTTTATACATAGTGAATATTGTATATCCTTCAAAATGAGCAATTCATTCTAAAATTGTTTGAAGGGTGATTTTGCTTCGAATATCTTTCCAGGTTTTTGCAAGAAATTGCTTTCGCCCTTTTTCGATTCAAAAATCTAGCCGTTTCAATATCTAGGTGGTGCTCCTAATTTTTGAACCGTACCCAGTTAAATTTAGTATCGATTCTGAACTTGCTTTATTTGGGCTCCGTAAGCTAAATCCTTAAAATGACTTCTCAATTAAAAATGGGTTTCATACTCCACGCCCTATATACCTTAATTCATAGACTTAAAATAAAATATTTTAAAAAACTGTAAAAAAAATAACTTTTGTAAATAAAGTGTACTAAAAAGTAAAAAATAATTTTTTCTTTCTCAGTGATATACACAAGAAAAGTTTCATTGCAAAACTTTTAAGATTTAATCTGAGTTCTAGCATTTCTTATTGAGCAATGAAACTTTTTTTATGTATATCACTGAGAAAGAAAAAAATTATTTTTTACTTTTTAGTACAATTTATTTACAAAAGTTATTTATTTTAAAAGTTTTTTTAATATATTTTATTTTCTACTTTCTAGTCATAACTTCTATATACTTTTTCACTCTCCACTCTCTTTCCAGTCTCTCTCTTTTTCTCTCACCAGAAAAACCATGTAAATCGATCCATGTTTACTACCCTGAAACACTTTCGTTATGAACGGCTCTCTCAGACGCTCAGGCACAAAGTTATTCAGTCAGTGAGTAGATAAAAGTTTTTGAAAAATATGCTATTTAATAGCGCTAAGATGATAAGATTTTTAATATGTAAAAAAATTTAGATTTTAGGGAGCAAGTAGTTCTAGGAGAATATCGCAGTGCCCTTCTTTCCAGAATAGGCTGTATATATATGATCAGACATTCATTCTAACTAAATATTTCACCCTCCTACCAAGCTTTGTTTCATTTTGACTTTTTCTATATTTTTGTTTTGGTGTTTATATCCTTTTTCATTTTCTATTTTGTTCTTATTTTCACATAGATATACATAATATTGTTTATATATACGTATATATATATATTTTTTAGTTTTATTTTTATTTTCTTCACTATTCTCTTTTTATTTTTATGTTTTCATGAATAATGTATTTTCTTTGTCTTTTTTATTTTTATTAATATTTTCTTCTTACCTTTTTATTTAATGTTTATTGTTTAATCTGTACGGTGGTGTATTATTGGACTTTGTCTGTTCACTATCGTTATAACTTTTCAAATAAATAAAAAATAATATTCTCAGATAATTTACTCTCATCTGAGGCGATAGTCATTTTCACAAGTTGTGTAATAAGAAAACTATAGGATATTAAGTAAAAAAAATCTAATCCCAAAACCCCTCCTCTTACCATCCAAACTATGCATTTTACACCCCCTTTTCCCCTTGAAATTTTTTTACTTATCTCGAACTCAGTTGTCACCCTGTGATATACATATGTATTTGCCTATTCATCTGGGACAGCCCCGTATATTTTGACGTGTGTGTAAAAACACCGTGCTCGTGATATAAATATCAAAAATTATGTATGACCAAATTTTCACCCTGAATTTGCATCCCTCGGATGCCTTTATATTGAATAATTTGTTGTCAGCAAATAGGTGATACCGATTAGAACCCACCTACCTATGGAATCGTATGGAATCTTATGTATGTACCTACCGACGACATTTTCGGTCGTATTTCCCATTTTCGATTAGCGAAATAAGCTTATAAACATTCAAGGTAAACGGAAATAATTTCTGTTATCAATGAATACGAAAGCAAGATGGTTAGATACATATGTACCGTGTACTATGCGTATAATTTATTTTCTCTTCTCATTTTTGATTAAGGTTGAAATAAATAAGTTATTTACGATTCCCTCGTTTGAAATGTATGTCTCTCGTTATATCTGTATACGGAACAAAGTGTTATCCTCTTTTGAAATACTTCCAGAAAAATCTTATATTTTACCTCTACAAATTTTTGTTGGGTTTTGGTTATGTATGCCGAAAAGGATTATTACAAACATACATATGTAAGTATATAGAAATCGCATTAAAAATTATAAATTTGTTGGATAATATCTCTTCGGGAAAGACTTTGTCTGGTCAAATCATTAAATCGTGCTTGTCCCCATTCGCCAGTCTACTCTTTTTAGAGACAAAAAATGTTTTAATACATAAAAAGGCAACCGACTATTTTTTCTATTTAAAATTCTACGAGATGGTGTGGTTCTCTATCGTCGGTGATACTGCATAACCGCTAGACTACTAATGTCACTACAGTGTAAGGTTAAAGTCAAAGTAAAATTTTCAGCAGACACTAAAATTCTTTGGTTTTTTTATTATAATTACAATATTATTGTTAGTGAATTCTAGAATAGGACGAGTAATATTATATTTTTGGATTTTCTACATAAAATTAACAAAACCAGTTGTAGTTTCTTAGTCACGTTACCATTAATTTTGAAATTGAATTTTGCTACGCTATGCATGTCTCGCGATTATGATACAAGGTACAAGGTGACGTTCACAAATTTTACGTTTGGTGTAAAAACTATAATTTGGCTGTCAATATCGACAAATGTGAGGCTATGATTTTCCACACGAATCAGAAACCAATCACCTATGATTATGTGCTCTCGGATTCCTCGATTGTGACCATAGATTGAATTTTATCTCCCACATAAACTACATGACATCAAAGAGGAGCTCTGTGTTGGGCTTCATAAAACGTTCGTTAAAGGCAAGCACCCACCGACGCGGTGGCGGTAGCGGTAAAAACGATGGTGGCGGTGGGATGCACAATATTGAAATGATTGCGAGCGTTCACACCAAACGCGGTGGCGGTGACAAAAGCGGTGGTGGTGAGTTGCTGTATGTTGCATTCTCACCACCACCGCGATAGCGAAATTCATTTCAGTTGAAACAGTGCAGTCATCGCAATGAGTGAAGAACTGATTTCAGTAGTAAAATTAAATTAACCAAAGTTCTGTATGACTTATCACGTCTAGAATACCGTGATATTAGAAATTTTTTTTTCAAAACTAACTTTATTTTGTGTATGTTTTGTCAACCGTGCCACCGCGGCGGTGTGAGCTTACATCATCACCGCTTCCCTACCGCTACCGCACCGCCACCGCTTCGGTGTGTGCTTGTCTTACTCCGCAAGGTCCAACTTTAGCATGTACAATCCCATTAATCGAATGTGTTTTGCTGTTAATATTGAGGCTGAGCATTTTGTCATTGAGTTTGCTAAGCAGGTTTTAAATAAAAGTTAATATAATACATAGTTTTCTGTTTCTATGTTTAGTTTAAGATACTAATACTAACACCGACTAAGCGATGAAAAGCATGTGTTGTTGTTGACCGTTTATTTATTAGTGTCGCTAGTCGTCCAGTCATTTGGTAGTTCTACCTGGAAAGTTTTCCGAGAGCTTTGAAAATTGGTATATTTGTAGATTTCTACGTGCTCTTCCCGAATTTTTACTTTATTTTTTATGGCGCCCAAGTAGGCCGGCTTTTGAACGCCTATAGTAAAAATTTTCTTTATTATACGAAATACGCGTGTTGGAGTAGATTATGCGGCGCTCGTTCGCTGAAACCATCAATTTTACAAAAAAAAAAGGTAAGAATAATTTATTAATAAATATTTTCATCGTAAGATGTGTTGCAAAAAAAAATTTTGTGCGGCATTTTTTTCAAAATGGCGACGCCAGCGGCAAAGAAGCAGGTGGCAAAGTGAAAATTCGGAAAGAGTAGGTCGAAATCTATAAAAATACCAATTTTCAAAACTCCCGGAAAACTTTCAGGTAACCCCTTTTTGGAGCACTAACTGTTAAGCTGGTTCTGATAGTAAAAAAAGGAGATAGTTGATAGGTGTGACTTGCCAGTTCTGGTCAACTGAAGCTTTCCAAGTGAAAGAAGTGGTAATTAAAGCGTCAGCAATGAAATACAATTTTCTTTGCATGCTATTTAAATAAGTGTGTCATTCATTAAATCACCAAATAGTTCAATAAAACCTTTTAGATATTCTATTATTAATTTAAGTTATTGGAAAAATCACTAAATTCTACATTGTTAAAATTTCTACAAATGGAACACTTCTTTCGTCGGTATTGCCTGTATTCATAATTGATATATCTTATCCACCTTGTTTACATGGACACAGTTGTGTGCATCGTTATCAAACTCCGAAAGGAGTTGATCCGACATGTAAATACAGACTGGAATGGGGTACGCTTCTCTACACCAATTTTTGATCCGATAGTGGAATGCATTTGGTTTCATATTGTAAAACTAATAATTTTGCATTATTAATTTTCAAACACAGATTAATATTTCCAAAATGCTTTATGAAAGATCTAAAAGATGTCACTTACATCGAATTATTCCAGATCCCTGCATGGGAACATTTCATACCTTGTGCAATTCCAGTCCACTGCATCCCACTTCATGTGAACAAGGTAAAACATAAACAGAGTTGATTGGAATAAGGTAAAATACAAACAGAGCTGTTTGTTTCTTTTAATGAAACATTCATGAATACGCAAGTAAATAACATCTAACTCAAGTTTGTCCACTTACATAAATATCATTCCCCTGTCGTCACATTAAATGAACCCCTCACATAGAAAACTATTTGTTTACATTGTGACTGATTGGCCGCACTGAACAATAAACATAGATTTGGTCAGAGAGTTGGGTATATGTAATTAACTTTTTAAAAATTTCCGAAAAAAAAGTCGTCCAAAATAAATATATCGCATATTGTAGATTTTTTTATGTACCGCATTAATACTCATACTTAATTTCTTTTCCAGTATTTGTATTTTTAAGTAACACATCGAACTGAAGAACTAAAGAAGCGAGTAAACTTTAAAAGAAAATACAGTAAATATAAAAAATGGAAATTTTACTCCATAATAATGGATGCAACAGTTTCATAATAATTTATGGCATATTTGAAATTTCTCAAGGTAAATAATGAGATCCAGATTAATGATGGATTCAAATGAATGAAATGATTTTAGCATAATTTATGCTTGCACCAAAATTGATGTGAGTCGATTGAAAGGAAAAATGAAGATATGCTGATTTTTGTTGCAATCTGAAGTACCGTGTTGTGTTATTGTATGTATCAAAATGATATGCGAAAGGAAGCAATCAAGAATAGAAAGAAAAGCTTCCTCTTTTAAGGTTGGTTTCAACATATTAATTCCGGTAGACAGTTGATTTTATTTTTTAAAGCAATAACTTATGCAGGAGGGAGAAACTAACTAACTATTGTTGAAATATGACGTTTTATTCAAATTTAGAAGATTATATCCAAAGTGATTAGAAGAATTAATTGAAGATGGTGAGTTTTTAGTGAAATTTGTTGCTTAATTCATTTGACTAGTTTTGAAAGGCGTTATAAATTCGATTCAAAATTACACACAGTAAAAAAATTGATTCGTGCTAAAAATTGACCCGGATAATATACTTATGTATGTATAAATTCTGTAAGAAAATTTCTGAAAATTTTAAACTTGAACGTTCAACGTCCTATTTAATATATGTCGATTGCATTGGAATGAAAGTTCAATGTATAGGTATAGCTCTTCCAGTGTATGAGTGCACTTTAGAAACTTCCATAAAATGAAATCAGGTGGGAAGGTCTAAAATCCTTGTTGGCCATAATCTAAGTAATATAAAGAGGTGCGATGTGGAGATCGTGTGTAATTCACTTTCTGATAAAGTTTCCAAAATTCTGTGTACGTTTGTTACAATGAACATTATTGATTTTTTTTATTGAAATTAAAATTTGGCAGCTTGCTAGAACCTGTCAAATGTATCTTCAACCCTCCTATAAAATTGCTAGTCGTATGCACGCCCACAAGTGAATATGCAGTCCCTATACCAATATCAAAAAAGTCACCCACAATCAAACCTGCATCGGATGGAACTTGTCGAATCTTGTTTATAAGTCGATCTTTTTGGTCGGTTGTGTCCGGTACCCTGTATAAGTTAATCATGAACTCTTACCTTGCTTGTTATGGACAGAATTATCTAACATCCATTGTCTGTCGTTTACGGTAGGCCTTAATGACATGGAAATTTATATTTTTTTATAATTTATTTCAGTATTGCTCTCAGCACTTCCGGTCTTTGTTTTCTGGCCGCTCTGGCTGGAGAACGAAAATACAAGCTTAATATTCATCACTTTTGTGAATTGTTTTAGTCATCTGAGTTTATAGCTGTTTGTGATAATACCGCGCTCAGATAATATTTATTTTATTTTTATACCTTAGATGAAATCTATAGGATATACTAACTCCGTTTGTAATGCACAGAAATAATGATGGTAGAGCAAAATGGATTGGACACCCACACATAATATTAAAACTTATTTTGATTTTTACATGTCCGTCCGTGCGCACGATAACGCGTGTACTTAGAAAACTGAAATTTTGTACGCGGACTTTAAAAAAAAAGTAAAATTACGTTCGAAAATGAGGCAAATCGGGCAACTCGTTCGTGGGGCTGCCATACAAAAATTTCGTTTTCCACTATATATTTGTCTGAGAACGCGTTGACATAGAAAGCTGAAATTTGAATTTGGCACATAGCGTTTTCATAGCAATAGCAAATAAAATTTCAAAAATGGAATAAATAGGGCAACCCCTTCTTGGTGTTGCCATATAAAAATTTAGATTTTTTACTGTAAAAATGATCAGTCCTAGATATTTTTATTGTACTAAAAACTTCTTCAGAATATGAAATAGTATAAAATTGGTTATACTCATTTTTTCTGTCCGACGAACCGTTTTAGAAATATATGCGAAAAGCCACTGCAAAAATCAAAATTGCTCGAATGAGTGACCAGTGACCACAGACCATACGAAATTTCATCTAGGGTATCAAGAGAACAGGTCTTAGACCAATTCTCGCTTTTTTACTTGTTTATTTTTTATATCAGAATTTTCTTTGATGAATTTTCATGTCTAAGAGGAAAATGAGATTATATTCCAGAAAACGGAATTTTTTTTTTTAATTTAGACATGGAGCTTACTGCCTACAAATACTATGTCGCAGAATTTTCTGAAACAGTCTTAAAAGCCTAGTTGACATTATGCTAATTGTCCAGCGCTGATGCAACCGTATCTGGTGTATCAGCGCACTGTTGTTGTTTACATTATACGTTTGAAAAAGCACAAGTTAGCACTGACAAAACTGGCTGATAGGGAGGTTGTGCTCTCGGATGTTGCTATAGTGGTGGAAGTTGAGAATTGGTGAAAGAAGAAATGTGTTAAACGGAGATTATGGGTACGAAAGTGGATCCAAAGGCGAGGCAGTTTGGTCTAAGCACAAATTATAATACAATATATTTATATTTTATAAATTATATATACAGGGTGTCCCAGAATTCAACGTCAAGCCGGAATCGGGTGATAGACCAAATCATAACAGTTACCAGAAAAATATAAAAAAAATTTAAGTCACGTATTTTTCAAATTATAGACATTTCTTTTGTGTCCGAGAAAATGTACACCCTGTGATGGTTTTTTGGCTCCTGTTGCTACAAATCTTTACTTTTTTTCAATTTTATTTTTCTTATGTAATCCCAAATAGTGCTTATGTAACCTGTTGCTTAAATTCTAAGCCAACTGCTCCAACTTGGAAGAAAATGTCACATTTTGCCGAACCAAGAATAGAAAATTAATATTTCACTCAACTTTAACTGACTGTACTGAAAAATAAATGGACTACGCAAGTCTGGCAAGTAACTTTAAAAGTTGACGCATTTAATAAGGATTCTAAAATGGTACAGCACTTGCTACATTATTTCTTAGATTACGGAAAAAAAATTGTTTTCTTCAAGAAACCTAGTTTCGGAAAAATTTCTTTTTACCTACTAAAAATGATTCTAGTGTACCCAAAGCTTGCCGTAAGAACGTAACTTTAAGATTCTAGTTTGAGTGAGACGGAGAGTCATTGCATGCAATGTGAGTTAGCAAGATAGTGACGCTAGCTCGTCAAATCATTGAGTTTTTACAAATGTGCGTCGTCCACTCTCCACAGAGGGCCGACTTCCAAACCAAGTACATGGTGAAGGATGAGTTCCTTACCTTACGAGGACGTAGACCCAAGTACTTCGGTACGTGCAATCCAGGAAAGCACAGGAGTGCCTAAAAGTATAGCTCACCGAATTTTACAAAAACATGAGCTCCAGAATTACGGACGCAGTTGAATTTGTCAAGAATGGAAGATTTGCCCGTCTGTTAACCCGATCCTTCTTAAGAAAATGTCGAACTTGGTATACCAGCTGAAGCAAGGCAGTTTGAACATTTTTTGTAAATAATAAATCTTAGCATCCAAATAATTGGTGTTTAATTTTAAACTTAAGGAAAATTTGTCCTAAATTCAACAAAAAGCTAGGATCTCTTACTTTAAAGCGTCACTATCTGTCTCACTCACGCTTCATGCAATGACTCTCCGTCTCACTCAAACTAGAATCTTAAAGTTACGTTCTTACGGCAAGCTTTGGGTACACTAGAATCATTTTTAGTAGGTGAAAAGAAATTTTTCGAAAGTGGGTTTCTTGAAGAAAACAATTTTTTTTTCCGTAATCTAAGAAATATTGTAACAAGTATTATACCATTTTAGAATCCTTATTAAATGCGTCAACTATTAAAGTTACTTGCCAAACTGGCGTAGTACATTTTTTTTCATTACAGTCAGTTAAATTTGGGTGAAATATTAATTTTCTATTCCTGGTTTGGCAAAATGTGACATATTCTTCCAAGTTGGAGCAGTTGGCTTAGAATTTAAGCAAACAGGTTACATAAGCACTATTCGGGATTACATAAGAAAAATAAAATTGAAAAAAAGTAAAGATTTGTAGCAACAGGAGCCAGAAAACCATCACAGGGTGTACATTTTCTCGAAAACAAAAGAAATGTCTATAATTTGAAAAATACGTGACTTAATTTTTTTTTATATTTTTCTGGTAACTGTTATGATTTTGTCTATCACCCGATTCCGGCTTGACGTTGATTTCTGGGACACCCTGTATACATACATATATATATTTTTATATTTTATATACATAGTATAATATATTACAAATAATCTTTAATTTGTAATTACACAAACATTCACAGTTTTTATGTATTTTAATAAAATTTAACGTTTCACTTACACTTCACTTTATTGTAATCGTAACCATGCGTTCTACTCAATTATTATGTGCTGTAAGCCTAAAAGTTAAGCTCGTTTGACTTTTTCAATGCTGGTAAAATCAGCACGTGTGGTATCAGCATTGGTGTTGACACTTTGTCAATGATGCGCGGATTCTAGCTGCTAATGCGTCAGCCCTGGTCTCATATAATGCCAATTAGGTAAGTAAGATAAAAAAAGAATTTATTGTTACGACACAAGCGACATCTGTTGGAAATGGAAACAACTGTAGGATAGTGACATCTTAGTAAACTTTGGGCTCGAAGGACGGAAAGCAAGGTTCTAATATAATAGGGCGTGCGGAGCACTACATTCCAATATTGAAATGTAGGCGGCGTGACCACTGTGTTTATGGATGATATCTGATACCTGCTTGGCTTGAACGAGATTTATTTGCTTGCGATCCCAATTTAATTAGTTACATTAAATTTTCAATATGGTCATAAATTGTTGTGTACCCCAGTGTTCTAACAAATTCGATAAATTCAAAATTTCAAACAAATTTCATCGGTTTCCTAAAACTTAAGTCTGAATGGATTTGTAAGTAGGTAAAGTTGTTAAAGAAACAGTCCAAATTATTTCGCGTTAGCAGCACTTGGAGCACTTTACAAAGAGCGACTATAATATAACATGGTTAAAGTAATCAAAGTATGCCATTTTCATTACATGAAATTAAACATTTTATCGAAGTCAGTTGTACCTTCGAAAAACTTGCTATTAACAAAGCTACAATATCTTTGCAACAAGAATACTAGTAAAGCAGCAAAAGAAGAGCGGTCTAGAGGACTTAAACAGAAACAGTATTAAAAATACGAAGCAAAGTAAGTTGACAAAATTCCTAAATTGTTTGTACAATTTATATTTAAGACTCATTTTCCTTGAAGAGCTGTACTTAAGAAGCAAACAATACCCATAATTGTGAATGTTCCAGTTCAAATAAAATTGATTTACATGATAATAATAATATTACCATAAATAATAATAATTAAAATAACTGAATTAGCTCTTATTCAAATATACATATAATGGGCCTGTATGGTACATTTAGGAATTGCTTGCAGCTAGGAGCAGGAATAATAACATGACCTCCGAGACAATTTATGTTATTCCCAACATTATCTACAAATTTATATTTTGATGTTATTTCTGTATGTATATACCTTTTCGTCAATTTCTGTTTGTTATCAGCGGTTTTTACATCATGGAAACGGAGTTTTTCTTTAAGTTACTCCATATTTTCTTCATTATATTTAAATTTTGAAATAACAATTGCAATATAAAGTAAATATTGCACCTATTTGACAGCTATAAAAGCGGGCTGTCCATAAAGCCGATGGTGCTGCCAAGAATCCAGTTGTCAGTTTTACTAGTATTTGCATGCCCCATTGTGAGAGTAAACAGTAAAGTTAAATAAAGAAAGAACTTTTGAATTATATCTGAAAGAATGTGTTTTAAATAATGAACTAAAGCCACGCTGCTAACAATATTTCCGAGAATTTCGCCAATTTATTTTTGTGAAAATAATTTTTTCTGTTTAAGCCGCAAAGGCTGTAAAGCTTCCGATATATGTATTGATTTTGACATGTTGTTAGAATACAAATGCATATCTTTTTCCATTTTTCAAAATGTATAATTTAATTTATTTAAAACTAATCTCCTGACTGACTAATGAATATGTTTGGCGAAAAAGAATAAAAAAAGTCCCTTCGTTTAACTTCACATCAAAGAGGAGAATCTGCTCAGCAGGCTAAGGATGTATGAGAAGATTAAACGCAATTTATAATAAATAAATTAGTCAAACCCAAACACCACTAAAGATGTGGAACAGCTAATTATTCGCCTTGTTAATTATTTCATCAGATTATACATATCACCCAAGACATATTATCTGCATCTTCTACTGATACTATGTATAACATAGATCGCATGCTATTAAAATTACTACATTTACATGGAATCACTTTCCATTGTTGTCTCTTTTTGGACTTTATTTCGCTGTTCACATAATAAGTTTTGTACGAAATCCACCATAGTTCAGTGGGCTTTCCAAATAGAATATATAAAATAGAAATAGATGGCAATACGATATTGGTAATCCTTTCTCTGTCCCCCATACACATTTTTAGGGTTAAGCAACAAAAAGTGATTAATTTTGTTTAATTAAAAATTGAGTTAAAAGAATATTTGACGCCATAAGAAATAAGTTTCCAAAATAAAAATCGGCCAAGAGCGAGTCGGACTCGCGCACGAACGGTTCCGTACCATCATCCAAAATTTAACTCTATGTACTTTTTATCTATTTTTTCAAATGAGAGTAGGCGTCATTTGAAAAAAATAATAGGTCTGTTCACGTACTTCTCGGGTGTTTTCGTCTTGGGCTTTTTTGTGTGAAAATGTGCAGGAGGGGAAACTATCAAATTTGGAAAGTACATGAAAATTTTTGTGTGTTCTTGGGCAGAAAGCGAAAGTGACAACTACAAACTGTCAAGCTAACAATTTTAATTTGAAAATAAAATGCCAAACATAACATATTTATTCATTTTACTTACTATTTTGTAGATTTTTATACGACCTGGGCGAACAGTGCACATCATTTTCATATTCTCCCGCCTTTTCCATTTATCCTTTGACAACTTAAACTTCTGACAATTCTCGATTTCAAATTTTAATTTGTTGAACAGTTTTTACACAATTACCCCGAGTTTTTCCTTGGGTGGATTTGGGCCAAAACTTTATTGAAGGGGAAGTGGGACGTCTACATATTTTGCCCAATTTTCTGAGTACGTGAACAGAGTTTGGGTGCTTTTGGGTGAAAATGTTATAATGCATTCACACAAATTCGAGTACGTGAACAGACCTATTTCTGTCATTTGAAAAAATAATGCCTACTTATGATAATAATAATGAAGAGAATAAAACGAGGACAAAAATGTCGAAAAAAACACGTTTGCTGTATGGGTGCGCCCTTTAATTACCTACCGAAGCAAATGTTTTGTCCTGATGGTGCCAGTGGGCTTCTCACATTTGCCAATGCCTGTAATTTTGGATTAATACAGATCCCTTAGAATATGTAGTCTACCGTGGGCATAATTAGCGCAAAATATTTATTATCCTCAATTATGTTCTAAAAATTTGGTAAGATTCGATTTAGACTTTTCAACCACAACAACCAAAAACACGTATCAGTATCACATACTATTTTCTGAAATAATTACCAATGATTATTGTAGACAGATAAAAATAGAAATTGTGGTTAATGTACTTCATCTGAAAAGTTTGTTTTGTTTTTAAATACAAAGGATGGAGCAAATTCTATTTCATGAGATACTTCCTGGCTAATTACCGCAGCATTTATCGAGTTTCCTGTACGTAAATTGTAGGTACTCTGATGAAATAATCAATACGATGAATAATTAACTTCTTTTTATGTTAGTCGAAGTACAAGGGAATATCCTGTAATGCAATTGCACGGCTTTGCTAGAAAGGTCCATGCAGTAGATACAATAATAGCAACAGTGTTATATATAAACCTATTGTGATGCTTTTTAAATCTCATTTTCTGTACTTAGATATACACAGGTCTTGCGGTGGCGAGGTTCTCATATGTTTCTTTGTACTTGCACAGCATAGGGGATTTTATGAGGGTTGCTAGTTAAGTTTTGCGGTTACGCTCTTTCCTGTAAGGTGCCGCTTTTGGTATTTTTATTTTCTGATTTGGATTTTTTATATTTTGACAGCTTTCACACATAAAAAATAATGCTTGCCTATGCTTTTAATCACGTATTGAAAACAAAAACGGATTTAATACGCCAAAATGATTTTTTATAATTTTAAAAAACGGTTATTTGCTAATTAAGTGCCATCCTTGGCTACAGTAGAGATTGAATAAGTCCTGCCACTGTCATCCTTCTAGAAACCATAGAAACTGTACGGAACATGTTGCTTGATTACAAACGGTGCACTTACATGAATATCGAGCCATTTGGGGCCATATTTATGAGTGTTTATGAATAAAAAGAATCCTAGATGAAAGTCTCATCGCCAGGAAGATTTTTAGATTCGATGGGTACTGCTTAATTTGACTTAGGCCCAAAAGAAGACAAAGTTGACTGGAGAAAAAAAATTTCTCAACTCAAGAAATTCAACTAAGGCCGGTAGCGTTCGATTTCGTGACAGGTAACAAAACTTGGACTTACTGCTATGTGTCACAAAGCAAGCGTAAATTAAAGCAGTGGATCTTGTAAAACGACGATAAACTGACCAAAGTAAAGCGCACATGGAACATTGTCAAGAAAATGCTTCCCTTATTTACGGGTGATTTTGCCACAATTCCACTTAAAAATCATCGTATGGTCGTTAATCCTGAATGGTAGCCCACCAGTGCATTAAAGAGGTCGACTTCTTCTCAATTATGGACAATGTATTCACACCCCATCTCGGATTATTGAGTTGCTGTCCTCTTCAAGAATGGAAGATGACTGATTCGGCCTATAATCCGGATTTGTCACCTGGTTTTTATTTCCTTTCATAAAGGATAAAATGCGCATAGGTATTGACATTTAATAATTCTCAAGCGACGATGGTAGCCTACGATCTTGTTTATGGTGTGATTTGAAACCCTGGTCTCAATTCTAGACCATAACTATCCTTTCTTTGTATGTGACCATTGATAAAAAAAACCAGTTCATGTATTGGTCAATAATAAGACTTCAGGACATACTTTTTTGGTTTTTTCGTTATATAAGTAAACGGGATCAACATTTGTTCTATACAAACATATTCACTGAGCATAGTATGGTTTCTGTCAGTTATTCACGACACGAAGAGCTCAATTTGAAAAAAGTTTCTGTAAAATTCCTGTGGTTGTTAAATTAGATGCTTATGTGATTGCTCTCGTTTCATTTTAGCTGAATGCAACAATCGTTTTCAATTCTCTAAAAAGAAAAGTTTTCCGTGGTATGTCCTAAAAATTGTACAAATTGAATGCACTGAAACTGAAAATTGAATTTTAGTAGAGTAAAATTGTTGCATACACAATTTATAAAGTAAGTAATTGAAAGCCCAACAAGTTTTCAACGATTTATATGTGGCGCCAGTGTTTTTCAAGGGAACCCATGTAAAATTTCATTCATTTGATATCTACTGAGCATGGGAATTATTGTCGGAAGAATAACGCAATTTTTCCGTTCATCGAGATAACTAAAAATTTCAACAATGTGCTTAATTGATGTATGTAATTCTTCCGTTGAATAAGCACTCCTACAACAAGAAGAAAATTGCAAATTAACTTGAATGAATATGCATGTAATACGCAAGGTGGTTTATGGTAATTAGATTTAAACAGAAGTAGGTATGCATTGCAACAATTTTTTCATATATACCTACCTACAGTGATTATTATATGTTTAGGCTGCTATGAATGCCTAGTGAGATAGATACTTAACATAATTTTCACTAATTCTATACTTATCCAAATTTACATATTTGTAGAATAAGAATGTTTCGAATATAATTGCTTTTTTGTAATAAGATAATTCTTTTGAG
Source organism: Dioctria linearis (assembly GCA_963930735.1). Lineage (NCBI taxonomy): Eukaryota > Metazoa > Arthropoda > Insecta > Diptera > Asilidae > Dioctria > Dioctria linearis. Next base: position 25,485,175 of record OZ005742.1, read on the forward strand.
AAACATTGTTCTATAAGAGATAGGGTTTAAATGGCTGCATACTTTCTTAAAGTCATGTTTCAAGGGTACTTTTCGTAAGCTATTGTTATTTTCTTTGCAATATCTAGTAATTAGTTTTGGTGTTTTTTTTTTAAATCGATCTTGGAATTCATGGCTTACAAAAACATTATCACAGAAAGTCACAGTCAAGGATTTATTAATTTTTGAATTGAATAATATAAAAACAATAACTTTCTTGCATTTAAAGGTTTCGTTGAATATATGTTGAATCTGGATAGAAAAACTGAGAACATAATAGCTCCCTGGTAGAAGCAAGGAGATTTTTCTGTTAATTGCCTTGAGGCCTTAAAAGGGTTCATTTGCTTGCCTTGTCTAATTGAAAATTTATTCCTTTGAGATGAAAGTGATGTCATTCTCATTGAATTTTCTTAATTTTGATTTTGATATTTGCTATGGTTTTTTAATATCCTTTTTATGAAGCTTTTGCACTCCTCTTATAAATATAACTCTGCTGGGCTATTGATTATTGTCTATGTTTTTACCTTTTCAACAATTTTTTACTACTCTAGTTATTGTAGTCGTCCAGATTTCTATACCCATGCAGATTTTACTCTAATCTTAGCTAAGTAAATGCTTGTGGAGTTCTTCTAATCATTTCCATTTTCTTTGGTTTATCTGTATTCTGAGTGAAAAACCATTTCGTATCTATAATCTTACTGAATGCATAACATAACAGATCAAAAGAAAAGTACACAACGTACGTATGCAATATTCTACATTACCATAGATTTATAGTAACGTAGAATGTTGCAATTAGGACAGGAAAAACAAACTTATTAAGCAACAGGTGGCGCTGTACAAAATGCTTATGAGGGTGTATATTTCCTTTCTTTTTCTATTATTGAAACCAATAAAAAGTACATTAATTAAGTAGGTTTTGGTATTTGAATTACACATATTTTAATTACAATTTGAAAAGATTTTATTATTACTATTATAAGTTTTTATTTTACTTGCTCTACATTTTTAACCCATTCTCCGATTTCAATTGATTTGAAACTTTGTACTATGCTTCAAAATGTTTAAACTTTAAAAAGTAGAAAATAGAAGGTTTGCCATATGAAAATGAATACGGAATACGCCCATTCGTACTTAAGGTGTTTTACAAGGCCTATAGCTTTCTTGGAGGTTATCTTTGCAAGATCGTCTGATAAATTGAATGGCCAGTAAATAGGCCCGCTATTAGCCTTAATTTCTTTCTGGAGCGTGAGGAATACTTGAGTCCTGTGTTAAAAATACTTGATGAACATCTTCGCCTGTCTCAGCCCTGGGGTATTTTTCCAGTATGCCATTTTGATTCTGTCCACCCCATACCTGACTTGTGCTGAAAGATGGCTTTTTGAGTGCCAAAAAAAAGGACTCAGGGCCAATAAACGGGGATCTGGCTTCTTCCTCTGCAAGGCGGTCTACAATCTCCCTTAATGGGACTTATTGGAATAGTCGTATGATTCCTCCCTTGTGCGGCGTGATTATTCTGTTTGCTTAGCAATCATGAATAGAAAGAAAAAAGGGTTATAATAAAAATATATATATATATTTTTCTAACTGTGTATTTCCATTCAATTCCATTCCATTTAATACGGCCTCTTCAGTATTTAGGCTACGTAATACATGCATACATAATATGTACATTCAAAAGCAAAGCAAATTACATAATACATACATACATACATTTCTGTTTTGAACGTCCTCAAACGCATTTTATCTGATGTAATGATTTAATCTTATAATCGTGAAAATGCCTGCGAAAACTCCATTATCCGTTCCTCATTATCGATTTATCGTGTTCGATTTTACTGAGATATTGAATATTTTAAGTTTTTTATTGAATAATGGAATTTTACGTGCATTAAAATTTAGCTATACCATAATTCATATTTCATTAATTTTTTATGCGTCACTTTTATTTATAGATGCCAATATTACATATTTCGACATCCATGGGTTCCAGCGTATCAAGGTGTAATCACGTTTTTCGTCATAGCCAATTTCACACTGGCCACATTTATGGATCCAGGAGTTATACCGAAAGGTAAAATTATTTTAATTGAATTTATCTCATATGTATTGGTAGCTAATGAGTATTTTAGGGTGTAAATTGTATGAAAATATAATTATGTTTTATTTTATAATTTATATGAGAACGTAATTTGAGCAATTAGAAATTGGTTCAAATGATTCTAATTTAATCGATCTATTAGCTATTTGATTTAAACGTAAGAACTGAGATTGATTGCTATCTATGTATTGCTCAAGATTACAAGGCATTGAGAGGTAATTAATATGCAATACTGCCTCTAGAAATATACTGAAATACTTGTATGTTAAGGCATTTAGAGAAAACATAAACCTCTATGCTCCATTCACATTGGATTCATTCAGCGGAAACATAGATATTTACATATGTGTTTGATAGGTAATTTTAAAGCGAAGCTTGGGGTTCTTAAATGCAATATGACGTGTTTTTTTCATAAAAATAGTAGTTAAATAAAAAAAACGAGGTAAAATCCGATATTTTAACTTTGCTGAGCCATACCTTAACGGACGTAGCAAAAGATTTTGCAAAATATTACATGGAACGGTGCAGTTTGTCCGCAGACATTTATTAATTTATAAAAAGATAATGTGGTCCAGTTGACAACACAATTTGCGAAGATCCAGACCAATGATATTGATATTGTAGTCACTCTCAATTATTTTTTCGTGTTTTTATTCTCGCATTTTTCTACAATTTTATACACTTATTATTATAATGTATGTTGGATTGGAAGCCAGATATCCGATCTCTTAAGCACTGCGACCTGAGATCTTTTATTATATGCCCCTACAGAGTTCGCCTCCTCTTGTAGGAAGGTATAATAAGGCTACCCGACAAATAACGTCACAGGGAACGCTGTCATTTGATTCTAATCACACGTCGGTGTATGGTATAAAACACAATGTAGACGACACCGTTCGGCGTTGTCGACAAAATTTAAGTGAAATTCGAGTTCGAATTTGACGCGTATAGGTTCTGCAAGATTAAGATTTTAGGTTTCGTTAATATGTATTGTTTAACGTTTATCGTTATCATTATGTTTGATTTGATAGATTAAAAATATCAGCAAATAAACAATGTCGTGGAAAATATCAAATATCATATTTTTTTATGTTGGCTATGTTTTTTAAACTCTTAGTAAGCCAAAAACGCCACACAAACTACTTTAATAATCTTTTTTAATTTATTCGTTGAAACTCTCCGATTTTAAATTCAGAACACAAATTACAGAATAAATTTAATTACGTATTGATCGTTCTTGTCGCACTCGTGTCGTCTCATTGCATTTTCATGGACTTTTGTCCACGTTTTTTACGGTGTTATTTATCGTGTCGCGCACACTGTGTTTTCTTTTAGCCCTTAGGGTGAGTTTTGTGAACGTCTGATGGGGTTATGATTCCCTTACCCAGACTTTGAAGTCAAAATATGGAAAAATATTCCTTATTCTTCGGGCACAATGAGCAATACTTTCATACTAGATACTATTTTAAAATTAAACGAAGAATTGTTTTAGCTATACACAATATTTCTTATATTGCATATAGATATAACTAAGAACTGCTGTTTTTCCAGCGCCCCCAGATGAAGACCGAGAAGAAGAATTTCGTGCTCCGCTTTATAAAAATGCTGAAATTAATGGAATCACAGTGCGGATGAAATGGTGTGTTACGTGTAAATTTTATCGGCCACCAAGATGTTCACATTGCTCAGTATGCAATCATTGTATAGAAGTAAGTTTTCATCTCAAAATGTCCAGCCCACAATTTTCGTAACATTATATATTTTTTTTGCATTTACAGACATTCGATCACCATTGTCCGTGGGTGAATAATTGCATCGGACGAAGGAACTACAGATTTTTCTTCTTTTTTCTCATATCATTATCGATACACATGCTAAGCATATTTTCGTTATGCTTATTTTATGTTTTAAAAAATAAGCACATCATTACACAAACAGAACCCATTGTAGCGTATCCTTTTTAAACTTGAATTTTAGTATTAAGTTTATCTATTTTAATCAATTCTGCCTTATTTAATCATGATCAAAAATTTTCCTTAACCTTACGACATACATTTTAGTATTTGCTTGATGGGAATTGTAACCATTCTTGCAATCCCAATATTTGGATTAACAGGTTTTCATATGGTGCTAGTCTCACGGGGGCGAACAACAAATGAACAAGTCACAGGGAAATTCAAAGGTGGCTATAATCCATTTTCACGTGGATGTTGGCATAATTGCTGTTATACACAATTTGGTCCCCAATATCCAAGGTATAGACTTAACTTGTTTTTCTAGATTTTTCTTTTAAACTGTATTTAATTCTTAGCTTACTGAAACCACAAAAATATGCAGTCCGTCGATCACCAAAGGAGAATCAAGCAATCAGCACGATAACAAGTGATCGGGATGGTACAGCTGGTGGACGACATTCTGCAGGACAGAATTCAAGTGGAGCACAACAAACATTGTACGATCGGGATAGACATACTCAGGTAAAAACTTATACGGACCATGGAAATGGGTATGGGCAGCGGTCGGGCAGTACCACACATTATAGTAAGGTGGGTAAAAGTTGTACTTTGAATTTGGGTGGTTTGAAATCTGGGTTATGTTGTTTCCTTAGTTCGATAATTATTTTGCTATGCTTTCTAAATTAATAAAGTTAATTTATATAGTATAAAAAACGAACAAAATTGATATTAGGTAGGTAGGCTTTATATAATGTAAATGAGTTGTTTTTAAAGGTATTTAAAAGGGAAATTTTTTACTTTCTGTAGAGGTAGTAAGTAATTTGTATTTACTTTTAGTTTTTTTTGTGTAATTAAGAAATGAACTTTATTGTCATCTCGTTGTTTAAAACATCTACAATACTTTATAATAAGCTTTTTTCCCGAATATTATTCTAGTCGGACAAGGGAGCATATTGTGGCTTCTTCAAGAATTTTTTCAAATTATCTGAAGTAGTTTGAAACAAAAATTATTAGCTCTAACCGAATTTGAAGAATGATAAAAAAATGCACAAAATATTCCATAATCTTTTTAAACTTATGCTGTTATGTGTCGCTGTTGTCTCTACAAACAGGACTGTATACCCTCTACATTAAAAACAGATTGAATGTTTGTTTTAAATTGATTTCTGAATAATAACTGTAATTAAAGACTATCTTTTTCCTAGAAATTCATTCCATAAAGTTTCGAAATTGTTTGAGATGTTAGTCCTAATGGTGATGCGACCTCTTATGAAAAGATGTGATTCGTTTGATGTTTCTATTTTTTGTTATTTTTCCTGAGGCTATCTCTGATTATTCTTTTGTAAAAAATGCAAAAAGTGTTAAATTTAGAATTACAGACCTATTGCAAATAAGTACCTTGATTCATCTACGTTAATTCCAAATCGTTTATCTCTTCTTTCTAGTATGCTATTATGAAAACTATGCCTCAATGGCCCCTTTTTTTGGCAGAGTACTACTCAGAATTGTCTGCTTACAATTGTTAGCTGGGGTTGAAAGATTATCCTGAACTTTTAGACACCTTTTCTGGCATGTTCTTTGCAGATTCATTATTTCCTCCGTTCTCGAACTAATTATGGTATTCATGAGTCGATTTCGTTGATGGTTCACTTCTTCAATCACCATTTTGACTACATTGACTTACATTTTTCTAAAAGTTGAGTGATCAATTAAGCCCCGTTCAAATTATATATAATCGCTTTTAATTTAATAATCAGAATTTTGACGATTTGTTTTAAATAAATAAAGCCTTATTGGAATATTAACCCATACATTTTTTTAAAGGTATCCAAACCTTAAACGTTTTTTTGTTGTGGTATGAAGGGAAGTACGCTAAGGAAATAAAGATAGATTCAGCTGGTTAAAGATTAGGTGACTTTTTTAGTACTGCGAAAGTCGATCGAAAACGTAATCGTGTCTCATCTATAGATTTGTAATTAAACTTATATTTTCCGTAGTTGCTCGGACGCAAGATCGAATACAGGCTGCAGTGAAATGTCTTTAATATTTTAGTAAGTTTCTATTGCATAGATTGCTGCTTCTAAAACATTTGGGTAGGATCCCAATACATTTTGGCCCATTGGTTCACTTCTACATCCATTATGTGTTCTTTCATAGATACGCCCGTGTACCAAATGGCAGATTCGCATGATGTCTGTAATTCGGAGGCATTCTTTTATATTTAAAGCTTTACAGGCATTTTGAACAGCTAATGCTATTCTCGACGTCAACATATATTTGTCAATAGTTGTAGTTGTTTTCGTGTATCATCGTATATTGATGACATTTCAACAAATTAATTCTCCACGTAGTGTCTCATGCTAATGAAAAAGCGGAAGTTTTTCTAACAAATCTAGTTACATCATAGTTAAATTCTTATCTTGGACTTGTACCTACAACAGAAACTTCTTCGACTTAAGTTTCACTTTCAAGAGATGGCTTCACGTTTCAATATATCAATTAGAACTTTGATTTTATGAAATGATTTTAATAATCTTCAAGGACAAATTTGAGTTCGTCTCAGATTTAGCTCCGTTCAAATCAACAAATTCAGAATGGGGATCAGAATTTATTAGCCTGTGTTTGTACAAAAACTTAAATATTTCCTTGTTTAATGACAGCTATCTACATACAACGCTCCATATTGAATGCGAGAATTTTTCAAAGTGAGTCTAATGCTTGCTATGCTGAATCCTGAGATGTAATATTTACGTCAAACGAACACTTTTTCAGCACTTAGGATATGTCTAAGACTCAAACGAATTCGACATAAAAGCTTGGGAAAAAAGTTAGAAAGAAATAGGACAATTCAATGTTTTACTTAATTTATTGATAACTTTCAACTGCTTCTTTATAAAAGTACAACATTTCCCTTCAATCTGCATGATGATATTTTGCATTTTCTTAAATCTAGTTAATATAATATACATATAAAAAATATCTGCACATTAACAGTACCTAGCTGCATTTTACATTTTTATTTTCATGTACATATTTGTGTATATATTTTATTTGTCATTTAAGTTCTTTCTTAGGAAGTTTTCAAATATTGTGTATTGTATGTATTTTTTTTAATGCCCAAAATAAGATAACATTTACTTAACTTCAGTTTCAATAAATCGTAAGCTAGTAAAAAAAGAAAATAATTACCGTTAAATGGTAGCTGATGATGGATCAAAAAGTAGTTCTGTTGATTTAACACCAATTCTTCATTTAAAAAAAACAAGTACAATAATCTGTGTCCAATTATTGATTTTATACATAATTGCAAATATTACAAGGAAATACTCAATAACAATAATTACTGGCACAAATCAATTAAAGATGTTTTTATGTCCCGATATGTTCACTTTTTAATTTCGCAATAAATTATTTTAATAAAGTTAAAGGGCTGAATATCAACATACTCAATGGATCTATCTAACTACATTTGCGGTGGCTTTTATCTAACCGGACCATTTAAATATATAAAAATATTTAATATGACCATTTAAATTTTCCACACGGAAAAATTTGAAACAAATCCATTATTCCATTAATATTTAATTGCTCCAACAAGTAGAAGACGTAGAAGTATTTAGTTAGATATTGTAAGGAAGTCATGCACGGTTGACTCGGCTTCATTGAGTAGCTAGATTGTAGCGCTTTTTGCTTTATGCTTTTGCTTTTCGTAAATAATCGGTCATTACATTGTCCAAACTAAATGAAAGCACCAAATTAAAGGTAACAATGTTTTTCATTTATTTTTATAAAATATGAATAAGTTTTACAATGAATTTTTAATATTTTTACAAAATACTAAGTACCTTTAAAATATTTCAGTTAATTCGTTCATAATATTATTGTTGCATATACAATTTATAAAATGCTTGATAATTCGATTTTTCAATGTTTTTTTTTTATTTTAACAAGAAAAAAAAAGTGACTTTGTGACAGATCACTCCTAACTATCCCATATTATTTACATGTAATTAATATTTTTTGCTGAAGCTATTAAGTGAGATGATTCTTAGATGCGTATTTTTTTCAAAATTGTTCACTAGTGAACTAAAAATGTTTTAAAAATCAAAACAATTTTCTGTTTAACTATGGTTTTTTTTTAGATTTACATAATTAAATACAGTAGGTTAGGTGTGTACGTATAGGTATTATAAAAATTTGCAGAAAATCTGATGGTTTAGAACCCTTATATCGCGTCGGAGATTTTTTTTGTAAGAATATATTTAAAAACTGAAAAACTTGTGTTTTCAACTGAAATGGGGTTGATATATGTATGTACGTATATGAGTATGTTATGTATATGTTACTGAAGGCAAATTCGTGAATATGTTATGTATATGTTACTGAAGGGAAATTCGTAGGTTGACTAAAATCACAGATTATTTTAGGACCTTAAAAACCCCAAATGTGAGCATGAAAAAACAAAAATATCTTGCTCCCTTTCTAACTTAGGCTTATCTCTCATTTATTGATTTGCTATCAGATTTGTTTTAGGAACAGATTTGTACTGAAAGAAAATTGCTTAGTTCAATATTAGCTGAAATTTCAGTACTCTACTGAACTGAGCTCACTTTTAAAAGTTGCATTGTCCCCGTACTCCTTCTTCTGTTGTGAAGTTTAATTGACATGGTGCAGAATACTTCCTATACATATATTTTTTAAGTATAAAGCCTTGTGAGTAAGAAAGAGGGAAGAGTGTAAATGTGACTTTTGTATAGTGATGCATTAATCGTAGGCGTTCATTCAAAGGTACCAGATGCATAATAAACAACAGACAAAAAAATGATTAATATAGCATCATTCTGATCATAAAGCTCCGTCTAGTTCCGCTGAATAGGTGGTAATAGAACTAAGTTTACCTAAATGATTTATGATTTCAAAGTAATAAACCTTTGAATTACAACTAAAAACCGGTCATAAAGTGAGGTTGAAATTGCCGAGCAGGTTAAGATGTAGCACCCAATTATTTTGATTATGGGGCTACATCCAATAGTTGTTAGTATAGGGCTACATCTGGTCAAGAGAGCTGAGCTGCATCAAAAGTGAAGTTAGACGTAGAATCGAAAAATAACAAAAAAGTAGAAATGCATAATAAGGAAGTTCGCTCTTCGGTGACTGGTTATTGTTTTTATCTTATTCTTAGAATATGCGGACTTAGCTAGGATGACGGAAAGCTCCTAAAGGCGGTAATTTCAGGAAGGCCGGGAAGACCACTCCATGAAACGTGAACTTAACTTGAGGATCGGAAAATGCTCTGAAAACTAAAGCTTGGGGTGGTTTATTACTGGATACCAGTGCATACAAATGCCGAAGAAAAAAAAGCCCAAGAACAAAATAAAAGCTTATCTAAACTCATAAAAATTGTTAGCTGCTCAGGCGTTCGAATGAAACTCTTTTGGACCGTTTTCGCTTATACATTCTCACTGCAGCTCTGCAGTCTGCTGCGAAATTTAATATTGTTCTAAACCAATCTTTCATCAGAACTGCATACATATAAAAAAAATAGAACTTCGAAGACTGGTTTTACTGCAATTTCATATCCTATATAGCTGAGATGAGCCGTTCCCTTTCGTATTGTAGTCTAAGTTGAATATATAACAAATGAAAAAGTCTCATTAGCAGAAGCTAAAATCATAAAAAATTGTTTTAACTGCAAAAATGTAATAGTTATTTCGATCGGCAGTCAAGTCGATCTCATCAGTGAAGCTACCCGACTATGCCTGCTTCCGAAACTATGGTATAAGAAATTTCAGCGTAGCTTGAACCAGTGAGACGATCAATCAATTCCATTTTATATCACTCGGGTTGTTATTGGGTGCATTTGATAGGACAATGTTGGGCTTGTAAGAAATAGAGTGGAATATATCCATCCTACTGCTTGTATAATCTTCCATGGGGCCACAGTTATTCATGAGTGTTGCACTTTTATACAGTTTTCCCACAAGAAATATTCAATGGGCTTCAGTTTCTGTCAATTATCGCCTGTAGCCTTCAGATTTTCTGCGTCCGTAATTTTTGTGGGATCACTTAAATTCAGATTTTATCCATTGTGGGGTGTAGTAGGCAGATTCGTCTTTAATTGTTGACATTTTTAAAAGTCCTCTTTTTTTAAATTTTCACTAACAAACTTTCCATGAAATCCCACAAAAACCTGCAGGTATCTTATGCTCTCTCAGTAATTGGAAGTACATGATATATTTGGATGTTCTCTTAATAACGGATGAGGTATTGTATATTCTTTTATATGGTGCTTATTTTTCTCCCCTTACATACTAATTATTTTCTTTCAATTATTATTTTTGAAGATAAGCTTACAAGTTTCCAATGATTGGATATGCTGTACCATTTTGGTGCATTTTTTATGACGTATATATTTGGCGCTTGAAATTTATCCAGAGGAGATTATACGTTTTGTGCTTGGAAAATTTCAAAGGAAAACTCAAGAGTACCTATGAGTAGCGATACGCAAAAAGTATCGATACCGTACTAGCATCGAACTATTATTACGATACCGAGCATATTTGTACTCAATTACATTTCATATCGATAGTTCACTGGTATCGATACTTTACTTGATATTACTATTTGACGCACAACACTTTGAGATTTTTATAAATTCGTGGGAAGTCGTATCTCAACCGTAGAGGGAAACAATGAATAGGTTTGAATATGTTTGCTCGCATCGCATGTACTTTCTGTATTTTCTCCACTATTTCCATTTGCGTCGGTGGGGGCAATACATTTGCACTATTTCTATTCACGTCGCCAGTACAGTTAAGTTCGTACAAGCACTAATTGGACTAGAAATTTTCAGTAGAGTTATGTCAATAATTGGTTTTTAAGATCCGTGCAAATTTGGTTCCTGTTTTGTGCGATCAATAAAATTATTTAACGAAGAACTTCCAAGATTGTGAGGGAATTATACTATACGTTAGATAGATAAATGTACAATTTTTCCTCGCGCTGCATGATATCTGTACTGAAGTGTGCTGAGGTGTTTCTTTATGTTTGTTATGAATTAAAAAAAAAAATGGGCTCGATACTTGTAATACTAGTAATTAGTACAGTATCGTTACTTTAGGATTTTTGCGTGTTCCTGCCTATGAGGGTAGATTTAATCTTCTTCATCTACTTTCTTTTTTTAGACTAGTAGGAGCAACTACGGTAGTTTAATATTGCAGTCTTCATGGAAGACCTTGTTAAAATTAACTTTAGCATTCGCCCCCCGAAAATAAAAAAAAAACAACTTCATATGTCCGCATCAACTGCAATATTACTCTTAGTCTATTTCGACAACAACAACAACAATGTAAAAGTTTTAATATTTCTCCAATAAACAAACAAATAAAGAGTTTTTTTATATTTTATTTATTTGTATTTCTTGTACTTTTTTTTTAGCTTTATTTCATATTTTTTGTCCTGATTCTTTTAATTGTTCGTTTTTTTCTGTTCTTATTTTTTTTTATATATTTTATTTTTATTTTTTTCAAGTTATTATTTTCATATTTTATATAATTATTGCTACTTCTGTTTATGTAATTTGCTTAGAGCGATGGTTTAATTTTAAATATTAAAGTCCGGTCCATAAATAATACATATTTCTATTATCTATTGTAAATAAATAAGTGCTTCTTGGGTTGATCAGTTAAGCTCTTACCACAGTTTGAGATGTTTTCTATACCTTGGAAAATGTGTTCTCCTACATTGCGTCATCTGGCCTCGCTAGGTCTCACCATCGCAATGATGCATTAATTCATCTGTGTGAGTACTTCATTCATACTGTGGAACAAAGTACTATTGTGTTAAGAGAACCGCAACCAGAAGCTTTATGAACTGAGGCTACAACATATTTTGTAGTCGTAGAGAATAAACAAAATGTGTATACCTATGTATGTATGTACATATATTCAGGGCTTGTCGAAAAATATGCTTCTGGCATTGTGATAAGCGTTTAATTCATTGTGATGTTTGGTTTATTAATTTATTGATAATTATTTCCTTTCAGTGGTCTTAATTTTGAACTGAGTAAAAAAATTTGTGTTTAAAGCTAAAGAGGAGAAATAATTTTATATGAATATTCATAACGCGATTTTGTTTTTTTTTTAAATAAAACTATTTTAAATTAATTTTTCTACATTCTTTTAACAGTTATCACCTGGTAGAGAGTGTTCAGACACAGATATGGAACCCCAAGCATCTCAGAGTCAAGATTGTGAACCAACTCCACCGCTACAGCGGCATAATTCCAGTAATTTCTACTTACCACCAATAGAAAACAATACTGGTAGTGGTAATAATGCTAATGGAAATGGTGGAGGTGATTCACCGAGGCATATAAGGATGTATCATCCCAGACATAGTCCACATGCACGACAAAGGTTTGATTCATGATTATGATTGCTTTTATTGATTTTTGTTGTAAATATTTTTTTTTTGTTTCTTTTTTTTTTATTATTGCAAATAGGGGCCTAGAACCATCAAGGGTTTATAATCCAGATGCACTTTCACCAGATCATCCAACACATCCTAGTCAGGGAGTAGTAGGACAAATAAATCCGCCACGTAATACAGGTACAACAGCAACACCGACAATGCAACAACGAATAAAGGCTTTGGGAGTTGCTACTCCACTTGCAATGTCAAGTCCAGTGCGCAGGTTTGTTTTCTACACAGAATATGTATTTTATATGTTTATGATTAAAATTTCTGGAATTGTTTTCTTAAAAAATTCTTTCTTCATCCTATTCTAAAAATTTCAGATAATTTTACGTTAAGATTTATTTATCTAACAATCTTCAATTTTCCACTTACCTCTTGATTTTTAATTGGTTTTTATTTCCTGATTGAAAACGTTGGAACCAGATGGACATAGCTGGGAATTTTCTCGATATATATTTACCTTTTACGGTAATTAATTAAAAAAAAAAGGATACCGTAGTTTTTTTGTTTGTTTTCTTGATCACTTTGCTCTATTTGCTAGTTCATATAAGCCAATAACTTTATTTGCTGCTTCATTAATATCCTTTTATTTGGTGTGTTTGAACACTGTTTCAATCGATCACTTTTATTCAAAATAGATCGGTTAAGTGTAGATTTATGGTACCTCTTGTACTTCTTCCTGGGGTATGTATGTAAATATTCTTTTCTTTTGTTATTGACTTTGGTTTGCTTAATCAAGTGGCAAGACTGTGTTTGACTTTGATCTTGTTTCGTTGTTATCGGATGTGTGAATTTATTTTTTGTTTTTATTTCTGGATATGTGATTTCCTTTTATTCAAATTTTTGCTAATGCTGAGATCACATAAAGTTCAATAAAATATTCTCATTGCCCGATTGTTATAATGTGGTGGGTTATAAAGTTAATTGTATTTTAAAGTATTTTCAAATAACATTTCCATGGATATAATTGGATTGGAAACATTTATCGGTCATTATCGTAATCATTATTGACTAGATTAATCGCATAAAGTGTTAACTTCCTTCAACAATACATCGACTTTTCATCGGTTGTAGCTCCGTGTATATCCCGCTAATAGGAAGTTCAAATTATTCTGTCATCTCATTAGGGGCTTTCATAGTTTTATGAAATCCTCCATCTTATTATGCTAAGCTTAGAAAATGTCAAACAGTCCATAATTCATAACATTTATCTCGAACTCCACAATGTATAGAGTATAGGGTCATTCGGCTCCACAACATACAATGTCTGTTATTTTAGCTTGGTTAGATTCGTTCATTTAACATCCTTGAAAGCAAGAGCTGAGTTAGTCTGTATAATGTGGGCTTCTTTATCTAGAGCGTTTTTGTTATTCTCTCGGTGTTAGCTCCTCAAGCTCTTGTGTTTAAGTTATTGATCTCCAAGACTCCAAGACTGCCATTTTCATGTTTTAGCTTGGTACTGGGGTTACCCCTAGTTCTACTTTTCATTGGTTTTTGATTTCAAATTATAGTCGATGCAACCATACCTAAATTTAAGACATATTTTAATATAAATCCGAAAATAAATGATATGTGTCATGGATTTGCTTACCATATAACTATTTGTTTCTATAAAGCATATAAGTACAGTGCGCCCAACACTGTGAAAAGTCCAAGTCTGATGATTGCGACCTGTAGAGATGCACTTCATGCACAGGTGGGGATTCTTATCTTATCATTGTTAATTGTTTGATTAAACTCAACAGACATCCATTGTTTTCTAAAATTTGTAGCCAGATACACTGAATGAAGAGCTCGTTGTTTACGTAATTATCTCCTTACTAGTTCTTGTAATCCCTTCTGAGTGTTGTACTCTTCCACGTGTTGATTGGGCTACCAACTTTACAAACGGTATTTTGGGTTCCAATAAATTGGTTGGCAATCATTGCAGGTGTAATTTTTTCTCAGGATATGGCTAATCATGGCTATGTCATTTGAGCTGCCATATTATATTTATTGATTTGTTTCATAGCAATTGATGGAATATATCTTTGATGTTCAGTTAAGCAATTCCACAATTACCTTTTATTGTTTTTTAATAACGAACTACGCGTTTTTTATGACTTAACTAAGAAGGTTACTCCTATTACTGAAATCAATTTGATCGTTGAATAAATAAAAGTGCTTGATTTAACAACCTGGTGGTAATCAGTGCAACGCTTCATGTACTCATGTATCGTGATGCTTTGTGCCCAAGTATTTCAGAAGTGGCTGGTATTATGTCCTGCTTTCTCCCTTCTCATTTATCGCTTGATAGCGCCTGGAATCCGATCTAGTATCACCTTTAAAATTATCTTCGTAAAAATGGCAAGGAATATCTCCTCCCAGTTATCATAGAGGCTATACTCTCCGGAAAAGGTGCTAAGATCTCAAGCCTCCTTCATGATTGGGTGTAGTGACTTGGCGCTTAATTTGAGAGTATATTTCACTATATGTGGATCTTGCGGGATATCCCTTTGGCTCTTGAAAAGAGCGAGCTTTATATTTTGATGTTTATGCTTCTTGACTTCTCCAGAGCTTCCGATATTGTATATCATAATAATTTTGTGAAAAAAATGCCCAGAAATATGTATTTTTCTGAGAAAAATAATATGTCTAATATACTCCCTCTAAACAGTGAAGTCTCACGGGGATTTATTCTGGACTTTTTACTTTATAAACTTTATATCAAATATTTATTTGAAAAAATTCACGATGTCAACATTCCTATGTATGGAGACGATGTACGAATTTATCTTAAGTCATGCTGTAATTAACTCGAACATATCAAAAATTTATGAGGCTCTTCTTTCATTTTGGTTGTCTGCCAGGGTGTTTTTGTGTTTCGTGCAGCTCTTATCATTCTTTCTGTTATGTTCCTCTTATAATATTTTTGAATTTAACTATCTATCTATTTCTTTATCTTATTTTTTAATTGAACTATTACTGTTACATATATAGCTAGTTTATTATAAATTTACCTTAATTTAGTTTATTAAGGTTTTTGCGCAGTTTTTTTTTCATAATTATTTACCTATAAAAATATTGTGAATATTTTAGTATTGCTACCAATTAAATAAACGATTTGACTTAATACTAATATGCAATATAAAAAATCCATTTACTGCTTGCGACAATATCCTCTTAAACAGTAAAATGCTCAAATCTCTTGAAGACATCCCAGTAAATAGTTTTTTGTGGAGAATAATACAAACACAGAATTAAAAAAAAATATATAATGACCTGGACTCAAATAAGATGCTGTGTGTGGATATTGACGAGGTAATTAAAGTTATTTCTCTATACGATCTAATTCTGTAGGCCCAGATGAAATACACCCTCGTTTTGTCAAACTAATTTTGTCTATGATTATTAATCATCTGGTATATATTCTGAATTCATGTCTCACTTGTTCTATATTTCCGAGAAATCGTGTCCTAAAGAGTTGAGTGATTTCCGCCCCATTAGTATACTTTGTTTCCTTTCCAAAGTTCTGGAAAGGCTAATACATGCTCAAATGCTCGAACATTTGGAGGCAAACAAACTAATCACGGAATGACAGTCTGGCTTTCACTCCCAGCATAGCTGTGAAACTGCCCTGCTAAAGATTACTAAAGATTTCCGAGTAGCTCTTGATAATAATCATGTAGGCGTCCTGGTGTTTCTAGACTTTTCAAAGGCATTTGACAGTGTAAACCGTGGCATCCTGATGTCTAAGTTATCTGCTCACTTTGGTTTTTCGTCTTCAGCCACCGAATTGATTTGTAGTTTTTTATCGGACAGATGTCAGCAAGTGAAAGCGTATTCGCTTATATCGTTATATCTAACCTTCTACCCATCCGGTGTGGAGTTCCACACGGTTCCATATTGGGACCTCTATTGTTCAGTACTTTTATAAATGACCTTCCTAATATTAATGAAGACGTGAAAATACACCTGTATGCTGACGATGTGCAACTTTATTTCAGAAGACCAATTGGGCTGATGGAGTTGCCTAGCACGCATAAATGATGATCTTAATAGAATATACCATTGGTCAATGAGAAATCAACTCATGCTGAATCCTGCCAAGTCTCAATACATTGTCCTTCAAAACAATGCTAATTCTAACATTCCTGGGGTGATGCTAAATGGTTCTATCCTCTCTCGAGTGCACCGCGTCAAGAATGTGGCAGTAGTAATCAACTCTACTTTGAGCTGTTGTGACCACCACACATTAATCTTGAAGAAAATATATGGAGGCCTTCGTCAGCTCTGGTGATCAGCTGATATTTTATCGACAGATATACGTACGAGACTAGTTAAAACACTTCTTCCCATTTTAATTTTGGTAGCTTAATTTTTCCAAAACTCGATAGCTCATGCGCTCACAGGCTTAACGTCGCTTTTAACGACTGCATCCGCTTTATTTTCGGACCAAGATGCTTTGATCACGTCCAACACTTGAGATCCCATCTGCTGGGATGCTCTCTAGATGACCATCGTGCGATGAGGATGCTGGTCTCTTTGTACATTCTGATTCACTCTAGGACTCCACGTTATCTGTATGATGAATTGCAATTCTTACATACCTCTCGAAACCACAATCTTCTCCTTCCTAGTTTTCATCGATCCATTCTGGAGCGCTCTTATTTCGTTCAGGCTGCACGCTCATGGAATGAGCTACCCGTAGCCATTCAACGTGCCGGTTCTGTTGATAAGTTCAAATCACTTTTAAAATGACTTTTCTCTGGTCGTATTGTCATTCGATTTCAGCTTTGCTAGGTACTAAGTAATAATGTCCGCCACGGCATCTTCAATTCTGCAATAAACTGAGCATTTTATTGTTTTCTTTAGATTGTAACTTTCTAAAATTTTTATAGTTTTGCCTTCTTGTTGTGTAAACTTTCTTATTATTCTTTATTTTTTGTATTCTTATTGTTTATTGTTTTTATTTTTTACTTTTTTACCTTCTCCTTCTTCGTTAAACGAGCTAATTAAGTGTATTTTATTTAATTTTGATTCCTCTAGAGTATTTTTATTTATTTATTTTTAATTCTTTTAGCAGGTAAATCAGTAATTTTGATTTTTTAACTTTATTTTTTATCTTTATGTGCTTGGTTTCTGATTTCTTTGTATTTGTTTATTAATTGTTTAATTTTACTTTGAAGCACATGATATCGTAGTGGATTTATGATGTAGATGCTCTTTTTTTACGCCTCAATACTTACTTTTTCCTTTTTTTTAAATGTACTTATATAAAATATCTTGTGTACAGAAAATAAATAATAATTCTAATTCTAATTCCATAACCGGTGATGTTTAGATAAAGTGCGAAGGCGAACGTATTGGGACTTGTACGTGACACTCGAATTTAAAAGTGAACTTTTTAAAATCGTATCATCTACAGATGTATAATTCTAAGGCATCGATCCTGTATGTGTAACTTTACGCATGTATGTACATACTGTGTAAACCAGTATTAGGCTGGAAACCAGTAATAGTACGCTGATTAAGAATATTTAGCGTTACTTCAAGGTCAAATGCATTTTTGTGCTCAAAGTGCTCAGAGGGGGAAGCCCCTAGGGAAAAGTCAATGACACACCATAAATTTGGACTCTGTGAAGATTTATATCAGTTCATGATCCAAAACATCTTAAATTCCTTGATACTATAAGTAAGCAAGTACTAATACATTCCGCCCCCTTCTCGTTGCGCCTTTATTAGAAAAAAGTTGAGACAAAATCCAATATAGAGCATAATTAGAAAATCAAATAAAGAAAACATGTGCGTCAATTATCACAGAGCACAGAAATGTTTTAGAACCAGTGCCACCCGCCGTCATGAAGAAATTTATTTGCCTACGTAAAAAAGACTAATTCGATTCCCTGGCTGGTTATCGATTTAGAGTAACTTAGCTTAACCAAGAAGAACAATCTCTTGAACAGCTGTTCAATATCCCCTTATTTACAAGTGTGTAAAAACAACATGCTTGGTTATTGAAAAATGTATACATTTCTCCTTCAGAAAAACAAGTATATTTCTTTTGTCACACACATGCTCAATTTCCTTAAATGCTTCATGCAAGTCTTTTTTTTCAAAATTTGGATTAATTTATTTTTTATTTTTCAAGTGACGCCTACTCCGATGGGTAATCTCTTTCTATTGAACAGCTGTCCAAGTGTTTATAATTCTCTTTAAGTAAACACTCGGCGCCGATAGTACTATGGAAGTATGCTACATATCAAAACAATTTCTATTCTCTGTCTCTTTTTCATATAGTAATTTTTAGTTTCAATTATTCATTTTTATTTTTAAATCTTTCAATTGATAACTTTTTAATTAGTTTTTTTAGGGTGTTTTGAAAATGGTTATGCTCATAAACATTTTTCTTTGCACCTCCAATATTGTTTCCTTGTTCTTGGTTTAATGATGTTTCGTGTTTTTGTTTTATACCTATTGTTCCACTCTGACATGAGTAAATTATTTAACTTTTCTGAATGTAAGAGTGTTCTGGAAATTTTTACCGGGAAGGCGAGACGATTTAACTTTTCGGCCCAGCAATCAGAGAGGTCTCATCAGTATGGTTATCTCTGGACGCCTACCATAGAAGTACAATGTGGAGATCACACCAATTGCCCATATAAATACTTTTTAATTAAAGGAAAGTATTAATTATATGGTAGCAAGATATCTCATTGCAATTTTCATATTGGGTGATTGTTCCCCCTTGTTGCCATGATAGTGCCGATAAACCTCTGATAAATGGCAAGTAGAATATTTTTGGTATTTTTAAATAAAAAATTCTATCATATTATTTATGAAAGCTTATTTTTATTTTTGACTTCATAATTTCCCATATTTTGGAAAATAGCTATTGTTTTACTTTCTTCTCCCTATAAGTCTACTTTGTATTCTCATCAAGGCTCTGGAGAGCCTTATAAAGCAAATAGTGCAAAAAAATCTTGAAAATATTTTAACATCCAGATGGCAATCTGATTATTTTCGGTTACAGCAATGAAACAGCACTATTAAAAGTCAAAGTAATCAATTCACGGCAATGGTTTTACTTGATTTTAGAAAAACGTTTAGCGCAGTTAGTCATAATTTACTTCTTGCTGCGATTTCACTTAAATTATTCAGAGCTTTTCTGACTGATCGTTTCCACAGGTTATAAAAAATATACATTAAAAGAGTACATACAAGATTTCCACAAAAGTCACTCTCTAGGATCTTAACTGTTTTGCCTGTTACTCAAATATATACCGGATGTGCTTCATGTTAAAATTCATGTTTACGCTGAACAGATTTATTTATCCAGGTGTCCATTGGCTTAATAAAGGACTGCAGAGATAGAGTAAACTCTGATATGTCGAGCATATGTTTGGGTGCGTAGAAACCAATTGACACTAAATCCTTTAAAAATCATCTGTACTGCCTGTTACATATATAATCTGATGTTTTCTGATCTTCCTCCTATATACCTTAACGAAATACTTCTTACCTATATCTATGACTAGTTCGTATAAATTGTAAGTGATCATATAAAACAATCTCTTTGGAAGACTTATAATGACCTTAGGCAGCTGTGATTATTTGCTGAAATGTTTTCTATTAATCTATAGTTAAGAGTTGTAAAATTTCTGTTGATGGCAATTTTTTTTTATTGCAGTACTATCTACCCTGTCTTCTTGGATGCTGATCACTGATTACTTTTATCGTAACGATTTTATATATGACCTGAAACGCGATGATTATATTAAAAAATTAAAATATACTGTCTTCAGTTGCCCATCAGGCACTTATCTAAATATTAGGGCTATTGATGTTTTGATAGAAGCTAGCCAACGCAAGATGTCCTTCATATTTCGTAGAACTGGAAATTTTTACATTCAAATAAATATATAAACCTCCTTATATACCTAGAACCGCGTACCTTAGTGGTGTTCTTTATTTACTCGATTATGGAATACAGTACCCAATAATTTCAGGAAACTTGGTAGGTTACATGAATTTAGACTCACACTGAGGACAACTTTTTCTGTTGTAATTTAATTCGATGATGGGCACCATTTATACCATTAATACTTTCATACTTTTTACTTAAACCTTTAAACAGTTTAATTGATTTCTTATTAGGGTTCCGTACAACAAAAGGAAAAAACGGAACCATTATAACTTACCTCGTGCGTCCAGCCGTCCGTCCATCTGTCGGTGGCAGACGTTCTTCTCGAAAACGACATAACGTAGGAATTTTAATTTTAGCAAAATGTTAAGTCTTCAAAACGCGCACATATTTCAAGTGGAAGTGGATTGGGCTCCATAATTTTTTTTTTTTTTATTTTGTGGGGTATTGTTTAAAAGGGCTACTTTCAAGAATTCGAAAACAAAAATTTTAAAATTTTTGGTAAATTGGTTATAAAGATATAACCCAAAATGTCCGAGAAAATACCGTCTCCCTCCCTAATCTTCTAGGTTTCTAAAGCTAAATTTTTACTTTATCAGGGTTAGTAGGCATTGGTTCATAGATAACAAGAAAACTGCAGCTTTTTTTGTCAGTCTCATAGTTGTTGGAAAAAATGTTTTTTTGTTAACTTATAAGACAACTTATAAATTACTCTTGCGGGCATCTGTTTGAATATTATTTAGTTATCATAAGCAAACTTGGTTTATACATATTTAACCCTTTCATTAGTGAGTTAATTTTTAAGCATACACGTCCCAGGAGTGAGTTACTTTTGTATTTTTAGATAGATTTGGCAAATTGAAAATAACTTTTAAACCCACTGACCGATTTTAATAAAATTTGAAATATATATTTCTGACAATATTTCACAACTATTTAAAAACCGAAATATTTTTTGTATGCACTCACAAAATATTTTTTCCTATTTTAGTTATAGTAAATTGAAACCCTAAGAATATAAACAATATACCGCCAGGGGTTGTCAACCTTTTATATAAAATATTTTATATTTATGAGATATTTTCTCATTTTTGAGGTTATAGTGCATTGCAACTCTAAAAATATTAACAATTTATCATCTGGGGTTTCCCACCTCTATATCTACATATATACCTACATATTTCATAATTTTTTTTTCACCAATATTCATTTATTATATATTTAGACATAAAAATACAAATAACATATTAGTATAAAAAACAATTATATAAAACAAAAAAGAAAAAACCACCCAAAATGGGCTGGACAACGGCTGGACGTACATGTCCGGAGATACTCTATCTGGATCACAAGAGGCTGGCCGTACATGTACGATGATACTACTGCAAGGGTTAAATATATTCGAATTATTTTTCTTTGTTTTTTTTTTTTAATTCTTTGATGTAGGCAGAGCTACCGCCATTCATCCAGTCATTACCCCATTCCAATTTAAGATATTTTACAAAGTCCATAACATTCTTGGGGGCCATCTTTGTAACATCCTCTGGCAGTGGGAATGCTTTTTCTAGATTCTAGCCCAGAGCTTTACAGTCATACAGGACGTGTTCAGCAATCTCATCGTCTTCCATACAGAAGCGACAGGTCTCATTATTGACCTTATTCATCTTTTTAAGATGATTTCTAAGCGGGCAATGCTCAGTAAATAGGTCCTTGATGAACTTCTTCGTTTGCCTCAGCCTTGGGGTATTTGCCCTGTGTGCCATTTTGATTCTGTCCTCTTAAAACCTGATTATGTTGAAGGATGACTTTTTCAGTGTCCAAAAATAGACTCAGGACCAATAAACAGAGATCAGGCTCGTTGCCCTTAATGCCCTCATGTCCTGGCACCTATAACAGCGTCACATTGTTTGCTTCAGCCAGTTGCTTCAACACAATAGGGCAGATCCAGACCAGCTTAGACTTATCATTATTAAGTATACTACTGTAAAAAATAACAACCTTGCATACACAGACCAAAATAATTTATTATTCATGTTTTCAAATACACTGAACAAGATTGTTTTTTTACTCCTTAACTCTAGGGTAAAGGAACATTATTAATTATCACTTTCCCTTTTACTTTTTTCTATTGACGCAATATAAATATATAGTTAACATTTTACCTGTGTGATCAAGAAATAAATTTAAATTAAATTAAATTTTAAAAATTTCGAATATATTCTGAAAAAACTTCATAAATAAAGAATATATTTTCAAGAAAATCTTGACTTGAATTGTAGAAATTTCGTTTTCACATTATTTGTTGGCTGTTTTTTTCAATATTAATTATTGTTTCGCTTGTGATTTAATTGTTTTTCGTTTTTTTTTTTGAGTAGATTCCCAAAATATAAGAAAGCTATTGTCCACGTTAAAATCATGCATTAGAACGTTCTGGTTTTATTTCTGCCTCTTATTTAAGTTGTATATGTATTTGAAATCTTTTTCATTGTCCTTATTCTCGGTGGGGATAAAATTCTATAAACTACGATGATTTATCAATTACAGTGTCGTGACATAATCTTTTTAACCATAATAAAAAATAAATTTGTTTGTGCGTTTAGTCCCAATTGAAACGTTACAATAGCTGAAGGGGCTATTGGGAAAAGGAGCATAATACCAAACAATTAGAAAAATCAAGATTGAAATATGTAAAAGAAACCAAAACTGAAGAGGAATGGATGTTTTTGGTATTGACCTTTTTCCGCGCACATTAATAAAATTTTCACGAACGTGAAATAAAAGTTACAATTGGGAATCGTACCACAAAATATTTATAACGTGAGCACATCATTCTAATTTTCATCTTTCGGAGAAAAAACCCTGTGTCCCCGTAATAACTTTTGTTTATTAAACGTTTGTGAACATTTTATTGATTGAAAATGTTAGACAACTGCATATTTCGTGGTTATGAGTTGTGATCATTTGATGATTTTTAATACTTTCTGAAATCGGGAATATAATACAAGACACACATACTGCAATACCAACTAAATTTTATCCCCACTGTGAATATGGACATTCTGTTAAATATGTATAAAAAAAATAAATAAAAAAAACATGCAATATTTCTGCTTATTAATAAATTCATTGATAGATCAAATCCTGGAACACCGACTCAACCAAGACGACCAGATTTCATTGGTGTTGGCATAAATCAACAACAACAACAACAACCGCAGCCATCGTCGCAAATATATTATGAATTCCCATCAGGTCTTCCTCCTCAACATCCTCAGCCACCTATAATACAACAACAATCTCAACAACCAATGATCCATCATAATGGAATGCCATCAAGAGGAATGATTATGACTAATAGTCAATATGGTAGTCCACAAAGAAGATTTCTTTCAGAAGGTGAACTTGTGAGGCAAGGCGGTAATGAGCTGTCTTATGCTAGAACGAATAACACAGTCGATAATATTCGAGAGTTAGCTGGTAGTCCACAGCGTGGAGTTTATATGTGGAAGGATACATCACCAGGTTTTAATAATGGTGGTAGCAATACTGGAACTGCTGCAAATCATCACCCTTCACAATTTATGATTAACCAACATGGAATGATGATGAATACTTCTCGAACACCTGGAAATCCACAAATAGAATATCAACAACAGCAATATGATATTCATCATCATCGATCAAATCCAACTAGTCCAACTATTGTAACGCAGCAGCAGCAGCCACAGCAGCAGCAACAGCAACAAATACAAACTTCACAGCCATTTATGATTCGATACGGTGGTGGTAGTATAACAAGCAGTGCACAGTCTCAAAATCAATTAGGTAGTTCGGGAATAGGTAGTGGTAGTAATGTAGGTGGTGGTGGTAGTTCAAGTGGATATCAACCTGCCCTTCGTGGAGGTGTGCCAGTTTTTCCACCAAATCCCCAAACGAATCAACCTTCTCCTCAAATAAAAAGGAAACAAACTCCAACTCGTCCAATTTCATTTGTTCGTGCTCTTGAAATGACTGATTCTATGGAAATGCAGTCTATTGATCAGCAACAAAATCGAAATAATGGAATTAGTGGAAATACAGGGCTTTTAAGTGGTGGGGTCAGTGGGAACAATTCAACTAGCAGTAGTAATCAACAAGCTCAACAAAGATCAACAACACCCACACCGGATCGAGCTAGTGTCTATGATATGAATTATGAGATTTCAGTATAACCTTCTACCTTATTCACTTCCCTCCCAGTCCTTTATATGTCCTACTATTCGTAAGCATAAAATATTTAGAAATTTATATATATATATATATATGTATATATATGTATATATGGGTAGAGTATAACTATAAAGAAGAATCATTTATTCAAATGATTTCCGTAAATAGAAAAAAAAATTTATATGAATAGTTTTTTATACCAAAACTAATTGTATAATAAATTAAAAGGGTGAACTTACCTCATTACGACGGGACAAATTTATTTAATTTAATTGAAATCATTTTGTCATGTTAATCTAAGAATCATGAGCTTTGACTACCTGATGTTGCTGCGTTCTGCTGTTTAAGTTTTGTTTGGCTGCATGTCTGACTGTTTGATTATATTTTAATATGTATCTATAAAATTATGTAAGTGTGTACTTTAGGGTTTATCATTTTGCAGATTTTAAGTACTGTACGTTACTAGCCATAATTATTCGAACAATTATAATATTTAATAATTTAAGCCCACTATAATTAGTAAGCCTTTACAAGGATAAATAAAAAAAAAACGTAGAGAAAAAACAAACACGCAATATCTAAAGGTATGTAATTTTTTTAAAAGTCTTTTTTAATGAAATTCATGTAATTTATTACCTACCTACTTTAGATACTTCATCCTACTTTTTATCATTGTAATATGTATCTATGGAGTCGAGTTAAAAATCTTCATTTTTATGATCGGTTAATGGCATCTAGTTGTGCATAAATGTGTAAGTTATTGAATAGAAATAATTGAAATGAGTTCTGTCCATATAGCGCTAGTTAGTCAATAGGATTAAAGTTGTTCGAGTTGTATTTTTGTCCACCTTGTTCTAGAGCATACATATTGCAGTAGTGCTATGCTTCTATGTAATTTCCTATGAAAATTTAGGAGTGTGCTGTGAACTATATTTTTTCTAATTTTCTAAATTTTTTGCTTGAACGTGGTTGGAAATTAATTAACAGATGAAAACAAAAATCGTGTCAAGCAAATTATTAACTTTTCCGCATTAATTTTCAGTAATCTTTCTACATGCGTTAAAAACTATTGACAAATAAACATCAAAAGTATTGTCAACTATTTGAGTGTCATTTTGTGTTGTTTTTGTCCTTTATCTACATTGTCTAATGAGCAGAAATGAGCACAATTACGGTATGTTTATAATAGTTAAATTCTTTAGAGCGTGCATGCTCAGAGTACGAACAATAAACATAGATAGGTAGAAGAAAAGCAGAAAAGTTCTGAGACAAAAGCTATTTTCAAGGTAAAGCTCTAGAGGGCTGAAAGTGAATCTATAGGAAATCCTGTGGATCTCTTCGTAAATGTATCGTTGCAAGGGTTTGAATTTATTCATAATAATAATTTCTGTATAAGTTGCCATGCATTCAAAATACTATATATATATATAATTTTTATGAACATTTATCGTACGTATCTCAAATATTGGCCCTCAATATATTTTATATGTAGACTATGGCTATAACGTTGTCGTAAATACGCTGTAATGTGCCTTATTTATGCAAGAACAATATAATATCTTCATATATATGCACTATAGATTTTTAGTCCCAACATATGAGCTCTAAAATTTTTATCATTCCGGCAAAAGCCAACGTTACTTGCACAATTCAGCGATTACGAGATAATTTTCATGTGTAAAGGGCGGTATGCTAGAGCCAAGGAATTCTACATAGTTGTTCTGATCTGATTGTCCACAAAGTATATAAGTATATTTAGGGCAGGCAAGTGCATAGCAACGAACTCTGTATTAACTTATGTAAGGCTAACTTAGATCTTTTTATATTATGGTCATTCCTCTTAGAGTCTATAACTCTATAATCTTTCTTGACATAACTAAAAATTTCATACTGTTTGCAATCGCTTATACACACACCTTTTGTTTTGTATTTTTCTATATAATTAAAAATCACCCAATGTAAATGTTGTAGCATTGAGTCCTAGGACGTGGCTGGAGTTGAAAATAAATGAGTTTTCTATTCTATTTTATTCTAAATTCGGTCAAGAAATTTTTCCATTTATTTCTTAAAGACTAAACTTGACATTAGGTCAAAAAATCTTTGACAATTGTGTGATATCTCAGACAATAAATAAATACTAAAGAAAATAAAAAAATAAATAATTCCCAATGAAAAATGAAAATACACGTAAAACAATTCTTATTCCTCCATTTGTCATTTTAAAATTGAATCACCTCTTGCAAAATCGCCGTTCTTTCCTTCAATTTTTTATATTATTCCACAAACGACGAAATTCCTAACAAAAATAAGTATATCGGTGCTTATTTTTCAAAGATATGTAGACATAAATGGATTTTTCGGAAAAGAACGACATCTTTCTGTCAATCGAGAATTAGAGTTTTCCTGTTCGAATTTCTTTTCTCTAGCATATTACTTGAATAAATTGATATAGGAAAAAATTCCTTAAGTATTCCTTGATTTTTTTTACATAGTTTTTGTATAGGAACCCAATTTTTAATGTGACAAACGGAGGGATAAAAATTGTTTTACGTGTATCTTCATTTTCAGGCTGATTAAAAAACATTACGTTTTCGGATAATTTGAAAAAAAATTGAAGGAAGGAACCGCGATTTTGGACGAGACTTGATACACTTATAATCAATTCCGCAGTTTTCAAGTACATTGTTCTGCAAAACAACAAATATATTAACACTTCCGATATAATTCATTCCGCAATTGTCCAATTACATACAATCGAGATTTATCCAGTTCTTGATTTATTTTGATATACACACAATTATCAAAAATTTCTTAACCCAGTGTCAATATTTCTTTAAGAAATAAGTGGAAATTTTCGTTGACCAAATTCCTTGATACTTTCAAAAAAATATTTTTTTTGCATTTTTTTATATTTTCGTAGAAGGGGAAGAATAATTGTATGCTCCTGGAAAGCAGATTAGCTGTAGGTATGATATTTATCGATTTATAAGAATGAAATCAATATTTTTATCTTTCAACGGGTTTTTCTCAAAAGAAAATTTTTCAAATTTGCTGCAGTTGTAATTCGAATACAAATCATCCGACCGACTTGAATCTTGTTCTAGCGTATTTAGTATTTGTTTCTTCATACCATGAACCTCCAGTTTTTTGATTGAAAAAAAAAACCATCAGATTTTTAAGCGTAATTTGGAACTTTTTTTTCAAAATTCCGCTGTTATGTTGGATTTAATTTTTTTTGCACAATCCTGCGTCATGGTACAGACTAGGTCTTCAAGTTTAACGGACTTTTTAATTTCACGCACTCTGCAGGCCGCAATCACTGCAGCAGTGCGAAAACTTTTTTTTCTGAGCCTCGGGTGACGGCGCATAGACTCGCTGAAAATTGAATATAGTTTTACAAAAAAAAAAACTGTCTACGTAATTTATACACAAGTATATCCTTGAAATTTCCAAACATTCGATGTAATATTTTTCTTTCAATATTCTCGAAAATCACTTTTTTTTTTTTTGGTTGTCACACTAAAGGTTGAAATTTGTTGAAATATTTCGTTGCGTTTCTAATATTGTGATCAATTACATTGCATTACGTACCTACGTTTAATTCTTCTAATTTAGATGATGGATCAGACGAACCTGGATTTATGGGCAAAAAAAAGCAGCTATTATCTCTGATAAGTTCTATAACGTGATTTGTAATTATTTTTGATTGTATTTGCTGTGGACAGCTGTTTGATTTGTTTAGTTTGAAACAGCTGAGAAAGTTGAGGTTTTTGGTGTAGTGACAACATTGAGAAAAAAAATTTACTTTATTTGGTAAAAAATCTGATCAGAAGCGGTTGAAAATATCTGAAACTCTGAAGTAAAAAATATTTTTAATATGTTTGTTTTAATATTTTTAAAAATCTTTCGAAAAATACACACACACACCGCGTTCTTTTACAGGTCTGTTTAATGAGCTGCTCCAGGTTACTCTAGAGCAGAAAAGAGCAGAAAATCTTGTTAAATAAATTCAGAGAACTGCTCTAAAGTACTCTAAAGTGAACTGAACTGTGTTTAATGAGTCTGGTTTAAAGTGAACTGGACTACTCTACAGCAAGATTTTCTGCTCTACCTTTTTCGAAGGGGTGACTTAGAGCAGGCATTTGACAACTGTAAATTATGTTGACAGTTCTGATAACAACTCAAATAATTGCATTTCTTGTGGAAAAAATAAATTTCTGGATTATTCTAGTGGAATAATTTAAATATTAATTGTTTTTGTGTGTTAAAAAAAGGTTTTTTACATTAACCATACATTTGTGTGCAAATGAAACAACCAGTTGATCTGAACTGAATAAAAGCTGCAGCTATAATAATTAAAAGAACAATACAAAAATAAATTATTTCAAATCCTTTCACTAATTTTTATTAATAATTATGGAGAGTAATGTACATATAGCTTTCTATAATAATTTTTAGATTTATTTATACACGAACAGAAATGAAATTTTCATTACATAAAAAAGGCATGCCATTCTAAAATCTGCAACATTTTAAACAAAAAAAACCGCGCATTTATTTATTTAAAATGTTCTGTAAGTGTGTATAACATTAGAATTCCCGTAGATAAGTTTTCAGTTCTTCCAAGCAGTAATATCCATAAATTATTATCTGTCCGTAAAAATAAATTATTGTACAAGTAAAGAAACAGGTTTGCAATTATACTGTATACAACAAAAAAGAGGAAATCAAAAATATGGAAAAATACTTTATTAAACAATGAAAAAATGATACCTGAAACAGTTTCATAGTAAAAAATAAAATAAAAGGGGCCGTGGAAATTTTTATTTCTAATTAAAATGTGTCCAAAATAGTTATTAATATTTTAGTCTTGTTTCTATGAAACATGATACATATTTGTCAACTTCCTTTGTATATTTAATTGTTTTTTTGGAGTGAGCGCAAGTGTTCAGTAAAATAATAAGAATTATTTATTATGTAAGAGCACCACCACCACTCTTGTATTAAAAAAAAATAAATAAATAAGATGAAAAAAGAAAAAGTAAAAAGAACGAGAAAAAGTTAACGTTAAGTAGATAGTTTTTTAAATTACAGAAAATATAAATTTGAGTATAAATTTTTATATATAAAAAAAAAATGGAAATTAACAGTTATGTATATTTTATAATAAATGAATTTTGTTAATTAGGTTAAATTTAAAATAGGTTTTTTCAAAACTAATTAAGAGAATTCGTATTGGGGCGGGACAATCCAATTCACCCATATGCAATGTACGCAAATCTGCTCAAATTTGTCCCTTTTAGTACTTTTATTTTTTTTGTTATTATTATTTATGTTAATTTTTTATTCTTTCGGCTATTATACAAAATTGTTTTACATTACATATATACAAACATATTGATGATAATATATTTTTTGTTGTTATTGTAATCAAAGGAAATTTAGCTTCATATTTCAATTTACATAAAATATTCTTAAATATAAAGAAAATAATATTTATGAGCTTGGTTAAAATGTATCTAGCTAAAGATTGGACATCTGAAATTGATAATAATATTTTACTCTCTCTCACTCTATCTTAATATACCTATATATTTTTTCATATAATACCTACTTGTGGAGATTATGTTGTTTTATAAAAATAACTTTCCGTCCGTTTGTACGCCATGTTAGATTTGTACAAAAAAAAATGGTTGTTTTATGAGGGCACACATTCTACATCTCTATTGAAAATGTTCTTTTTTTTTTTTGGATACTAAGCTGGAAATATATATAGTTAATATTCATTCATTTATCATATTGATGTTTTGAAAAGTTATTGTAATATGTAAAAGTGGTTTTTAGTTGCAAAGTACATAGGCGTAGTAGAATGTAGATAATCCAAAAATTAATTGGTATCATTATAGGAGCAAGGGCTGCAAAAGATGTAATTAATTATTTTAAATACTTGATAATTGATATTTAAAAAGAAACCAACATTTAGCTTTTATTTAAACCATACTATGAACAGAAAATCTAAAGAGACTCCGAACATGACATTACTTTGCAAACATGTGATTCCATCCACGAGTGCGATATTGTTAATAAATTTTGAGGGACTTCGTCCTGATACATGCATTTCGTGCGGATTTAAAAAATTCACTTTTAAAATGATTCCATGATTCATGATTTATTTTAAAATTATTCATTTCTTTTGTTTTTGTGAGTGACGCTATTCATACATTTTCAAAGCTTTCTTAATAACATTTGTAGGTAACGCCTTCATCACAAGTAATGAAGAAATAATTTTAGATTCCAGAAAAAATTATTGAAATAGTTGCAGTAACCAAAATCTTCTTACTCGTTTCACAACTGCACTAATGACGGCTCACACATGGTCAGTGCTACTTGTGAAGTAAATTGTATGAGCTTTTATATTACATAAATATGACTCTTGTGAATTTAAAAAGTAAAAAAAAAAAAAAAAAAATTAAGTGCGAATGGCTTCGATGCGATCCCTTGCACAAAAAACGTCAAAAAACTATTCTATCTGACTTGGAAACGATCACGGCAGGTCACCGGTATTTTTATTGTTTTTTAACGTTTCTCTCGAAATCAATGCTTAATCTTAATCCGGCTCCAGACGAATTGTTGACTTTTACCAGATAGTTGACAAACGTAAATGCGCCGCATATATGTTTATATTTCCCATTAGACGCAGTATCCATCTTGACCTGGGGTAGTCAATTTTTGTACCTACTACCAATAAAGATACAACAGTACTTTGTTGATAGTAAGATTTTCTTACCCCCCACCAATTCCAGTAATTTAATTTAGCGCAACTGCAAAGTACTGGTAATTTTTGAGTGGCGGTTTAGTAAAAATATAGTTAAATTTATCATTTTTATTATACTTTGCGTATATTTATAATACACAAAAAATTAAAATTTGTTGATGGAAAATTTGAAAAAATTTAACATTTCGAAAGTTATATCGTTGATTTGGATTTGGTACATTGATGTATATCTACTTAATAGAAGTATGAATAAATTATAGTGTCTGTAATATTAATCGCAGGTGCACTTAAAATCTACCAAGCTTTTTTGATCTACCAGGTTTGAGTTTTAATCTACCTCGTTAATACATCCTGCTCTTGTTAGTGAGTACGTTTAGACCGCAGCTATTTAGAACTAGTTTTACGTAAGTCAGATCTGCCTACTTCTTTACGAGAAAAATGAGAAATAATATTTGAATTTTTTGCATGCGGTGTGAATAAGAGAAT
Source organism: Dioctria linearis (assembly GCA_963930735.1). Taxonomy (NCBI): domain Eukaryota; kingdom Metazoa; phylum Arthropoda; class Insecta; order Diptera; family Asilidae; genus Dioctria; species Dioctria linearis. The sequence goes on from OZ005742.1 coordinate 25,517,100, forward strand.
AGAGCATAAGAAAAAAATTAAATTTTCCAAATTTCTAATTTTTTTACCATCCATTACAGACGGAATACTATCTTCAATAAGTCAAAAGTCTATAAAAGAATTTGTCCTTCCCTCTGACCAGTCGCAATGTTTTTCTTCTTAATTTCACTCATTTTCATTAAAACAAAATAACAATTCTCTCTATGAATGAATATAACGCATTCAAGTTTGTAAACAATTCCTTATCTGAGGTTTATGTCTACGTTTAATACTAATTTTCTAGGTCAATACCGCATCAAATACCGGATTAAAGTAGGACTAGTTTTTCGTAATACGGCATGTTACATCACTTATTAGTTGTACGTAAGTCGAATTGCGAATTGCGTAAAACTAGTTCTAAATGGCACGGTCTAAACGGGCTCAATGAGTTTTATATGCGCGGTGATAACTGGGTTGACTACCCGTGATCGAACTTGGGCACAGTTTATTCAAATTGAGATGATACGTTTACCACTTCATATAGACGATTTGTATACATGTGAAATGTGTCATACGGGAACATTTGTTCGCAATTCGTTCGTTTTATTCTCTGGATTTGGTATCTAGTGTGCTATGTGAAAATGGAGAGAGAGCTTCTAGCTAGTTCAGCATATGTCATTATGGAAAATGCCTATTTATTGTTAAAAAAAGAAAATTAAAGAAAAGGAGATGGTGGATGATATCCATTAACATGCTACTGCCCTTGAAATTTTATTCCCCATTTCTATAATTTTTAAACCCAAAAATACAGTTATTTCTTGGTACGAAGTCCCTTTGATGTGTGAAAAGTTCGCCTTTTAAGCGAAGTTGATTGCACCAATGCATATGAATTTGTATTTCTATGCGCGCCAACACATGTCCTGCATCGTCTGTATTATTCACTCAGCAATGTGCTTTTTCACTACACATGACACACATTTGTCATCTGCCATTCACAGGTTGCCCCAGATTTGACTCGAATTGACAAATTCCAAGATATGAACAGAAATCTGATCTCCATGTTGATATTGTATGTATTTTCAACATCACTCCCATGTTGAACATAGCAATGACATAGTCATTTTTGTCCTTCCTGCTAAACATGTACTTAACTCTATGCCTGCTGTTTTAAGGCCGCACTGCGATTTAGTTAAAAAAAAATGAATAATTTAAAAGAAAGATGCCTGGGAACTAGAAGAAGTGGAAAAAGTTTTAGATCTGTACGAAGAACTTCATATTATTATAATATGATGGGCAAAAGAACTATGCATAGCTAGCTAATTTATATAAAGCTATTGCCACTTGGATTTTAATCGACAATGGTTTTTGACACAGCAAATAATTGTATTTTGGTCGTAATTGATCTAGGTAAAACTACTAACTAAAACTAATTTTTTTTCCATTACTACTACTCAGAAACTTCTGCTTCATGTGAATAAGGTACGAGATGCGATAAAAAAATATTGTGAATGGTTTTATTACAAACAAAGTCATAAGTTTACATCAAATTTGAATTAATGTCTTTCATTGTACTCCCCTTGGCTAGCGATGCACTCATTTCAACATTGAAACCATGATTGAAACCATTTCTGGGAGACTTCTTTCGGAAGGCCCTTCAGCTGCTCTGTCGTGTCCATCTAAATGTCGATAACGGTTTCCATACGTTTTCCTTTTAGTACCGTTTTTATTTTTGGGAAGAGTCAGAAGTCGTATGGTGCTAAATCCGGAGAGTACGGATCAGAAGCGAGGTGTGGCACGAGGCGGTGTCGTTATGAAAGAGAAAGCCATTGTACCATGTTTCTTGCTTTGCGCGGACCCATGCGATATGTTTAGTTCTTCCCTAAGCTCTCGAATAGTCAATCGCCTGTTTGAAAGAATCCGTTTTGCCAGTTTTTGCACATTTTCTTATGTTTTGAGGTCGAAGAACGTCCCGACCATTGCTCGTCTTCAACCGACCGATTTTCGATTTTAAATCAATCATACCATTTGTAGCCAGTCTTCAGAGTTACAAACATTATCGCCATACACTGACTTTAACAATTTATGAGCTTCTTTGGCATTTTTTGAAACTTAAAACAAAATTAACACGAAGTTTGTGCGACAGACACGGTAAACATTCCCTCACTTTTCCTACTCTGGAAGCCGACTGATAAGTCACAACTTGTTCAAACTTAACACTGACTTCCTCATAAGTTCAAATGAATATAGCGTCAGTAGTTGCTGCTATAAAAATTCATTCACCGTATTTTATGTTCACACCTCGTATATGATGGTTTGAATGTCGAGAAATTTAGTACAATAATTTTTTGTAGAAAAAATGTAGTACTAAAGAAGCTATATTGGTATTTTTTCAAAAAATTTAAAAATTCCAAAATTGTTGAGGGAAGTAGTAATGCGCACTATACACATACAAGAAAAGAGAATCATTGGAAAAACATTAAATTTGTAAATTTGAATACCAAAATTAAAAATTTAGGTAAATATGAATATTTATAAATAATTTGCATTAGATTTAAGGAACGCTCAGAAACAACCCGATTACGAAAAAGAGTTGAGTGTTTTTTTTTACCAATTTCGATGTCTAATTACACACAATGTGATGTTTTAACCCCTCCGAAGAAGAGATATATATTTAAATATATATATATGTATATTTAAATTGTTTTGTGCCAAGCTATTGTAAATATGTAATTCTTCACTTTAACTTTCAAAATTTTAGCATTTTAATTGTACATACATTCAAATTAACTAATAAGCAAAATGATAAAAAGTAAAAAGATATTAAAAATAAGGAAGAAAGTAAGAAAGTGAGGAGAATTTAAAAAAAAAAAAGAAAAACCAAAATACATTGACACGGGAAAAGAAATAATTTGATGTTTCAGATTTTCTTTTTTATTTGTTGTTTCTTTTCTAAATTACACTAAATAATAACACGCGTGTAAAATGTAGTAGAATAGCACCCTTTGTTTAGTGGAATTGAACTTCATTTCTTCTGAAAAATACGACTGACATCACAAAAATACATTTAAGGTATCTATGTATGTACACATTCATGTATTCATATATTTGTAGTTCAAGAGGAAAAACCACGGACTAAGCGGACGTATGTATGTAAATTATTTGTTCGAGAAAACTTTTTGTCCTTTTGTGTTTCTCATTGTAAATTTAATTTTTGTATCCATTTTATCATAATAAGAAAATCATGAAGTTGTTGGAAGTGAGACTCTGGATTTCTCTTGGACAGAGGTGTAATATTATTATAATTATTATTATTATTATAAAAAAAAATGATTTCATTTTGTACAAAGTTAATAACAATTAGCCGTTTAGGTATTGTAAATAAAAAAAAATTGTTTTCTTAAATAACTTTAATTGTTTTAATTTCTACATATAGACGTTCAATAAAATACAATATTCGGTGAATTAATATCAATATTTAATGTATCTAAAAGCTTGAGTCATTGATTTTATTAACTGTAGAAGATACATTGCGATATATTTAAAACGTTAACCCCGAAACCCCTGCTAAATTCATTATGTGCTTGTGAAAATCCAGTTAGAAATTTCCCATGCCAGCTTCATTTTCTGGTTCAAATATTTTTTCTACCTTGCAATCAAGTTTTCGCACAATTTAAAAAAAAAGTAAAGAGATACATAATCAGAGCAGATGGGAATGTGGAGATGAATACTTGAATATTTATCGAAACTATGTTTTTGTACATACATATACTATATCATATGTATTTGTTCCTGACATTGTCCTGACTGTAAATGTGAATCAACAATTGAAAAATTTTCATTTCCAGTTTAATAAATGAAGCGGTTTATAATTTTTTTTTATAATAAATTAAGATTACTGTGATTTATTATTAACTAAACTATATATTTGTTTAAGAAGGCTACTTTTTTGGATTCTCCGGTACAACAGTATATCACACAACTTATTGATTTAGGGCAGCAAGTCTCAAATCTTGGTTTGATTAATTAAAAGGTCCCAAATAGCACAATTTTCTGTCATGTATTCTTTTGGTTTTCGTTGCTTTTTTATGTGCAGGATATGAAGTCACCACGTTTTTATAAAAACATGTCAGCGAAGCGATATACGATACAGATGGTGCACTATTACCCACCATCATAGCCTGTACACAAAAAAGCAAACTGAAAACTGCTACTCAGGAGGACACAGAGTGTCGATTTGACCCTACTCTGGAGAATCCTAGGTATACATTGGAAAGCATAGTCTTACGACCCAGGAGGGTAAACATGCCTATGTCTAGCCTTCACCATAGCACTGAGAATGAAAGGGTATGTGGACGATCGAGTAGTATCGAATAGTCAGTGAGGGCGTGATAGCTCAAAGAAATTCCAAGCATTATGAATTCACAGCCTTCACATATAGTTTCCAACACCGCAATTTGTTCAATCATTAACTTTAATTTAAAATAACCACAGAACCATACTTACCAAATACAATAGCTTAACTTTTAGAGTTCCAAAATTCGCGTTTAACTAAACACCGTATATAACTCAGTCAAAGCAGTAGCTGTCTTCACGGCATTCTTAATTTTAAGAATTCAACTTACCTTGAAACATGTTTCACATATCTAGTATGCGTGACACATACTTTCTGTGCTCTTCATCCATTCAGACTAAATTCCATCACTAGATTCTTCACTCTCAGAAAACTGCTAGTATGACTGTGGAACCAATAACCCTAAGCTTGCTAACACCAACTTCGAGTCATTTCCTTTAGAAATGATTCTATCACTATCAATTTATGATAGTAAACAGGGTTAGAATGCAAAGAGTAGTAATACTCCTACGGAAAAACCATGATTCGCTCTACTCCAACCCATAACTTGCGAAATCCTTAGTACCAACCAGTTCACACTATGACTATGGTAAACTAATACGCGATTGGTGGGTAATAGTGCACCATCAGTATCGCACATCGCTTCGTTGTCATATTTTTATCAAATTGTGGTGACTTCATTTCCTGCACCCTATCACAAAAGCAGTGCGCATTTAGGATTTTTTTTTTTCATTTTCAAAAATTGCTACAACAAAATGATTGATCTTGGAAACCATTCTTCTGTGTCTTCTGTCAAAACTGCCACGACTGACCGAATTGGCAGAAAATTGGTTTGCGATCACTTTTCGGTCGTCCAAATGTATTTTAACCATTTCTGTCATGGTTTGAATTTTTTGATATGGAACACTTTACTTACAAGAATAATTTTTAGAGCGGGGTATAATCTGCTAAATAAACCTTAATCCCCCGTGGATAATATCAGACTCATTATTGCACTCATCCCTCTCTCTAGCTATAATATGAAAACTTGCAAATTTTGCAAAAGTTAACTATTTCAAAAATGTTACAAATCTTTACCAGAGTGGTATAACGTTTGTTTTTAGTTGGTTCAAATCATCCCGGAATATTTAAGCGTATGAACTTTACTAAATTCTTAAATAATTTATTATTTGTGCACTTTGTTCTAGAGCGGCCAATAAGCAATCAAGAAATCAACTGGTAGATTTAGTCATGGTTAAGACAACGCACCTTGCCAGACTAGAATAAATCATTAATGGGACGACAGCATTTCTGTTGCGGCTAGGACCTTACTCGCTCTATCCCATTGAGAATATTTAATCTTAGGTCAAAGCCGATGCCAAAAGCAACATTCGTGTTCTAAACGGTGCAGGCCCTGTCGTTATGGAACAGAGATTGATCTACGTGGAGGAAGTTTTAGATAACGCAAAGAACACCATAGTCGGAGGTGATTGTGCTCGTGCTGTGCAACACTGTACCCAATCTACAGCTTTGGCAATGAACGATATTCGGTTGTTGATTTATTTAAAAATAATTATATTCCAGATAATAAAATAAAAACAAACTTTCTGAATTACAATTGATTAATCTGAATTACACTTCGAAAAGGTGTAAATCATAAAAAAACTCATCGAAAATATTTTCGATTTTATCAAATTCAACAATTTGGGATGCTCTATCTCGACTTTGATCTTAAACGTATTGAATTCACCGTTAGACCTAACCTGACCCCATTTTTCAGGGATGTGAAGGACACAAATTTTGACTCAACTCAAGCAGTGAGTCCCCTTAATCATTGAGTCCGCTCAACAGTTGAGCGCTGGTTCATCGCTCGAAATTCGAGCGGACTCATCATTTGAGTTGAGCGGACTCTCAAATAATGTTTTAAATAACATAAGGAGAATCTGATTTAATTAAAATTGAAACTGAAATTTCAATGAAATAAGAAAAGCTTACAAAAAAGTCATTCATTATGTTATATTATATTAATTTCGCTTTTGCTAATTTTCTTAGCCACATTTCTCTTCCTCTCAATATAATGTACAAATTCAAAAAAAAAATCTTTAAGGAAAAAATACCATACTTGAAAATGTTATAATTCAATTCAAGGGAACTTACATTTTTCCATACAATCAGCGTCTTACTTTATATTTCTTCCATTGATGTGTAGCATCTCTTGCATTTCAATGTTTTCGTCATTTAGACGACATCTATGAGGAGTTAACGTTAGTTTTTCTATGCTAAATAATCTTTCTACCGAAGCACTATTAGGCAGTGCTCTGTTGTATTCGGTAAAAAGACTTTTTATTACCGAAAAACGTTTGTTTTCGAATACATTCGAGGTTTTGTCTGTGGAAAAATTATACTCCAAGAACAATTTCTGACCCTCCATTGAATTTTGGTCATCTTCATAATCTGAATCCCAAAATATCGTAGTATAGATGAAATGTTGGCTAAGTAAATTAGCAAAAGCTAAATTAATATAATATAATGAATGTTTTCTTTTTAGCTTTTCTTATTTGATTGAAAATTCACTTTCAATTTTAATTAAATCAGATGCTTCTTATGGTAGTTAAAACACGATTTGAATTCGCTCAACTCAAATGATGAGTCCGCTCAAGTTTCGAGTGATAAACCAACGCTTAAGTGTTGAGCGGACTCAAGTCCTGAGTTCAGCAATGAGTTGATATGACAAATGATTCCGCTCATTTACAACCCTGTCATTTTTGATCTTTTGTTGAGGCTCATTGTTTTAGGTGTTTTATGAAAAACTCTAGGGCCGGATTCTGTATCTCGGTGAGTTTGGGAGTTTGTGAGATGAGAATTTTCGGTTTCCCCGATTAAAATTCCGTAACTCTCCATTCGCGATTCTCTATCATACTTGGGGAGTTAGGGAAAACGTGAGAAGTGTCGCAATATTGGGACGGTCGTAGAGCATTGGGGTTTTATCCTTCGGATTTAGGGTCTAGAGTAGATGAACAATTTTTGGTGTAGGGGCCTTTGGGGAAGTGGGGTTCGCGCAACCCCTCATTGGAGGTTGTTCAAAATACGTCATGTTTGGTACCATATTAAAGAGAAGCGGGTAATATAGTGGTGTAGTTTTTTTTTGATCATTTTAACTTCATAACTGACTTTTTACCGACGAAAGACCGATTTTTTGCACTTGGGTCATATACACCCCAATTCCTATATTTTGCATATATTTCTTCCGTTCTTTGCTTCACATTCATTAGTACTCTGTTGTGAACATTTTTTTCATGGAAAGTGAGTTTCCACGACTTACCAGTTCTTCATAATGATGAGCTGAAAATATGCCCATTTTTGTACCAAAAAAGGAAATTTTTTCATCTTAAAAAGGACTGATTCATTTCTTTTGCAGTTATCTCCAAAACAATTTACCGGACTCAAAAACTAATTACATATCTAATTAGGGGATAAAATATAGATGCGACTTAATACTACATACAAGCTTTATTTAACGTGCATATCTAGCATCTCTTCTGTACTGGAAGACGACCAAATTGACCATTTTCGCGTGATTTAAAATTTTTAATGCGTACATTGGGACATCAAAATCAATATTTCTGTGTAAGTATTGCAAGGATTTCCATAATTTGTTTTTGTAAACATAACCATGATATGCAGTGAGTCCATAATTTAATTTGAAAATCCTAGGTACATTGGTACCTTCACAAAGGACAATTAAAGCAGACAATACTGTCAGTTGAGAAATATTTTTCTTACTTCCCAACAACTAACACAGTCGACAGTTTTGTCGAGTGAAATAGAGAGTTTGGTACTTCTCAATACAAATTCCCCTAGTTACAGAATTCCGAGTGGAGAGTTAAGTGTCAGAAGAACTCTCATCTACACAACTCCACAGCTCTCTGAGTTAGTGAATCCGGCCCCTGGTCCTAATGGTTTCTTATTCGTTCTTATAGGTAATCATTATTACTAAGCCTAACAAACGTTAAAAAGTTCAATTTAACTAAAAAAGCTTTTAACATGAATAAATTAAAAATTTAATATTTCACAGAAACAATTTACATGTGACGGAACATAGTTAACGTTACTTTCATTTGTGGTAATTTGTAGCATGTCTAGCTGCGACCACAGCTTTAAGAATATAATCGTTATCTGGACTGTGACCTGGATCTGGACCGATTGCAGATACTGCATCATCACCATCACCTGAAATCGTTTCAGATTCTGCCTTAACTTCACCTTGTTCCTGGGAAATTTTATCTGCTTCTTGGACAATGTTTATATTTTTATCTGCTGCTGAAGGTTCGTATACAATCCTAACAGTATGTTCTGATGCTGTATTTTGCGGAAGAATTCTGATTGTCCTGCCTGGAAGAACGGCATGCTGTAAAATGCTAATTATTTCTGCTTCACTTATATGATTCTCAGTTCCAATGATTCCAGCATTTACTGCGACAACAAAGGCAATAACACAAATAAGTAATACCTGTAAAAAAATAGAGAAAACACGATGGATGTACATATGTATGCAATGTCGGTTTACAAAAATTGTTTATCAATTGTATTCAGTACCTTCATAATTCTATTAAGTTTTTGTTTTTTAACTGAACACTCTCTAAATGAAACTTGTATTGACTGCTATCTGCTGGATAAAATTCACTTTTATACTAATTTTATTTTCTGAATGTTGCTGCAGATATTTGGGTGCATATTTTAAGAGATTTTTTTCTTGCGTGGGTGTTCAACGCCAAGGTCAATTATGCCATTCCATTAATTTTATTATATTCCAAATTAATGTTAGGTGTATACAAATTTCTAACGGAAAACAAAAGAAAGCAAAAAGAGTAGATAATCACCAATGAAATATTCTAATTAAATCGAACCGATAAGAAATTAATATTCAAAGACAAGGGAATTCGTAACGCAAATAAGTCCATAAAAAAATGACAATGAAAAAAACATATAAATCTCTCCTCTAATTAATTAAGCCGCTCTACAATATTGAAACAAAAATAAAAGTAAAATTATTCAGTTTTTCATCCTATTATGGATGAATGCATTTCCTTGAGATATTGAAACTGCATAAATCTTTGAAATGATACAGAAATGTCGCCTTTTTTTTTTTTTAATAAGCAGATCAAGATAGCGTGAACGCATATTTTGATTTAAAAAAATTATTTATAAATATCCGTCCATTTAGATTGGCCATTTAAAAAAAAATTCATCCATATCCATATCAATCCCCCAAGTGTCTGCCTATCAATATGTAAGACGGAAGTGATGTTTCTCCCCACTTGTTCCCATTTCTTAATCTTCTCGCCTCGTTTTTATTTTTTTTAATCCGTCTGGGTATGTACATACATATAAGCATATACGGGTGATTATTATAAGGCATGGTAATTGCTTTTGAATATTCATGCAGCGAAGGCTAAAGATTCTTAAAGACTTATCATATAAGCCCGTCATGTTATGGTGTGGCTCATAGTGTAAAATAAAATCTACCGTGTTGCACTTGGTTAGTGTATTAAACTCATGCTGGCCTACACATCTTGTGTTCGGTGATTTCTGAAGACGCAAGCTATGATCTTGAAGGAAAGGCTGGAGGACAAAAGTTAGGTTGGTTAGATATCATAGCTTCCATGCACTCTACGGTAGCTCTTGGGGTTCTACTTAATTGCCATGCTACTGTTTTTACGGGGAAATCGTAGTTTTCATCAAATTTTGTTGTTAACTAAAGTAACTAACGAACAAAGCTAAGAATGTACGATAATTATTTCATATGAATAATATAGTTTAGGCAATAGGACGTTTCAAAAATTATACATTGGGAAAAAGAACTCTCCAAAAAACTTCCTGAAGCGCTTCCCTGGAAGCTCGCAGTGCTTCTTTTCTTTATCTCCCAGTTCATTGCTTTTTTATATAGGCATATCCGCAAAGGCAAGCGCTTCACTACTCTCTAGCTAGGAGGTATGCTAAATGATGGATGGAGAATTTTTTTGAATAATCATCGCAGTCTTTCTTTCTTAATCTTATAAAAGGCCATCAAGACTATGGCTATGATGCAAGATGCTGAGATGGAGAAAAGCAGTAGACTACTTATAGCGCTATTTATTTTTATATATTTTATGTTCTCTACTCATAGAGAACGAAGAAATTTGATCCAAAAAAACCTTATTCTGAGTTTTTCTCAATTTCTTTGAGAAGTAAGTACTTTGGGGAACTTACGGGTAAAAACGTGATGTGCCGAAATTAATATATTGTATTTATGCATATACATAACATATCTGCATGTGATTTTTGGTATTAAATTTCTATTCTAGCGGTTTACCTACAACTTGTGGCTCTCTTTTTTAACAAGATTTTCCGTTTAATTTGATCAAAACTTCAGATTATACTTCTAATTATACCCTGAACTTAGCATTAAAAATGAGAAATGCGTTACTTCCCACAATAGTGGAAAAACCCAGTTCAGATTCATGCAAAATTAGAGGAAATCAGCCCTTGTAACACTTCGGTTGGAGCTCATTAAATGTTCTTCTAAAGACCTTCCAAGTGATGGCTATAGAAGCTTTTCAGTTACTTACTTGCAACTTTGCTTATTTTACTAGATAGATCCAGTGAATATTCTACTATTCTACTAAAGAGCTTCGAAATGATGCCTAGGTAAGCGCTTTAAATTGTGCTTCTTTCAGAAGCGACTAGCACTAACACGTACATACCTATATATTTCTGATTTAAGATATGGATTGGAAAATAGTTCCCGCGGGTGTTGCGTAGATGCTATCATAGATGTCACATGCAGTACCAAAAAGTATACAAAATTTATATGGCTGGACCACCCATTCCGGAATGGACTACAACATTTGAAATGATGTATACGTCGAGTGATACATATTTTTTCGTATCTGAAATGTTGAGGAAGTCGATCAAATGTATACAAAACTGCTATTATAAAAACATTTGCTTTCGGCACACTCTAAAATATGTTATGGTCCATTCCAGAATGCACTACCCATTTCATAATCTATGATGCTATCCAAGTGCGCTATTGGTCTTCATTTGAAGCAAATATAACTTCACAGATTCCTTTCAGGATGCAATCAAAAAAGGAATAACAGCTTCAATTTAAACAAATTTCTTAGGTTCAATATAGATTCAACTACATAGAAGAAAACTTTCTTTAAATAACGAAAACATTAAGTTTTTGCATAAATATATGCAAAAGTTGGCTCATACGTTTTTCTTCATTAAATGCTTAAAATAATAGTTTTCTGCTCGTAGTTGTATGCACTTTTCATTCGTGTTTCTATATAGTGCAGTCAGTAGGGACTAAATAAGGCATTTGACTTACAAAAGGTGGGGTAGTTGTGATTTTTATGTTATTTAGTTCCGGGCCCCGATTAAAAATCCAAGTTTTCACCCTCGGAGGGTGTATTGGTATAATAAGTCAAATTAAAGAAGAGAGTCCACAATTTACAGTTTTTATAATATAAAATTACGTTATCATCTTTTTGTAAAAAAAAAAGAGGTCAAAGTTAATAAAAAGGTAAGAAAATCCGAAATTCTTATCTTAGACTGCCATAACTCCTGAGGGGAGAGGAGTACGTACACCTTTAGCTTTCTAAGAGATACAGGGTATTTTGTGAAAAACTAGCAAATTTTCTTAATCAACCTGAAACTCCGAAACGGTTTAGATTGTTTTGATTGTCTGGAACGCACCTCTGAAATCCATATTTGGTCCATTTGATTACAGAGCAGTTTTGCAAAACGATTCTAGTCCGATTTTGACCAGTGTATCCGGTTTTTCGTTTCCATCAATTTTCTAGTGTCCATTAAAGTCTTATAGCTTAAGATTTGCTATTGATTAGATACAATCCCATAACTTGTCATATCGACTCACTCGAGCACCACCGCAATGTTGGATATCTTTCGTTCCTTTATCGTTATATGCATGGTCAATGTCCTGATGAAATATCTAGTCTAATCCCTTGTAGAATGATTCCTGCACACAATACTCGCGCTGCAAACCGCGCACATCCTTTAACCCTTCAAATTACTTTCGACCGTACAGTAAAATTCCGTGATGCTTTTTTATCCCGAACAGAGCGAATGTGGAACAGCTTACCATCTTCTGTTTTTCATCCGGCATACAATCTGCGGAAGTTTAAGGGCGACATGCATCGGCACCTCCGCCACTCTCCTCATATCCCCTAATCCTTTCCCTATCTCCTTCCTGCCATGCTGTACTTTGCATCATAGGGTATCCTCTGAGCTTGGCTTTAAAAAAAAAAAAGACAAGTAATTTGTGGTATTTTTAAATACGTATTCTAAAAACATTTACAGTCCGAGTTCGACACAGAAGCTTTCAAAACTTTTTCGGTCGATATACAAATATTTTTCTGTAGTTAAAATAATTTTTGTCGAATTCTGGCATATTTTAGTACCGCTATTGAATTTGAGTCAAGCAAACGGCAGTGTGTCACATTCGGTTTTTTTTTTTTTTTATAGTAGCAAGGCTTTTTGAGTAGCAATCTTTATATCCAACTACTGTTTTCTCGCCTCTTTTCAATGATCACACCACGATTATATTGGAAACAAGAATAGATGTCCTGATTCCCATGGATAGCAGTCGTGATTACCAGAGGTAGCTACTTCAGAGCCTCTGTAGGCGATGTTGTGCTATGAGCTTGTTATATCTGCTGATCTTTGCTTTTAGTGGGCCATGAATTTAATATATTTCACAATGTAGCATTACATACAACGTGTTGTTATTCCATTTCCGCACTGCTGTCTCTTCTGTACTATATAATATCAGTATTTCAATTTGACGTACGTTTTTATATTTATCGCTAAATGTTTACCGATGACTATGTAATAAATGGGTGTGTTCACTGACACGATAGCGTCCTGTAGCGTCCTGTAGCGTTGTGATAGCGTTGTGTTGTGAACAAATGTTAAAAGAATACTTTGACAGTTAGTCACTACAATGGTGACTCTTGTGTAACCGAATTGCAGTGCACGCAAAAGAGAATAATGTAGCAAATCAAATATTTTTGACGTTTGCAAAAAATAAGTAAATTAAAAGTAAACATAAACGTCAAATTGTAAATTAGCGTTATAGTTGGATTTTTCGACATTACAAGGAAATAAAGCAATGTATTGAAATTTATTTATAATAAAAAAGCTCTTTGGCCCATCACACAGGCCATATTGTTCTCATCAACAAAAATTGATATATTTTCTGTTTCCATTTCCATATCAATGTCACTTTGAAAACACAAATTTTTTATCGCACAACTTTACTATCCTAAATACGGGTAGTGAAATAATGCGTGCTACCTTTTACTCTTGGCCGTCTCAGTGAACGCGTGAGAAGTAAAAGAAAGTGACTACCTGTCATTTTCTGTGTACAGTGAACGCACGATAGCGTTGTGTAGTGACCGGGTAGTGACATTATGTCACTTTTTTTCTGTCGGTGAACGCACCCAATGTCAATACTACTTGACTGAGAGCAAGTCTTTGCTTTATAGTTCATTAAAGAAAACGTCAAAATAAATTCAAAGATAAAATTACTTCATAATAAGAAAAAATTATCATAAAAACATTCTTATTTATTATTTCTCGTGTTTAACAATTTCTCTAGGTCGTTATTATTAGTAAAATTACTTCTTTACGCTTAAATTTTGTTAGAGAATTTCGATATATCCAATAAGTTTTCCAGATATGTCAAACTATTTGTATTTAGCCATAAAATCTTGATGGAATTTTTGAAATAAGGACAACATCTCTTTCAGTTTTTCTGTGGGCGGCAGAATAGTTGTTCTAAAGTGATGTGTGCCAGGTCTCTGGCCGAAACCAGTTCCAGGGACTATGCAAACACCTGCAAATATAAATTTCATAATTATCTTTTGTTTAGATCTACATAAAGTCAAGTCAAAATTTGAGAATAGTAAGAAATGTGAAATATGGTGGCATCATATTAAAGAAATCGATTGTAAACTGATCAACCATATCTACTAACCTGTGCTTTCTAAAAGTTGAAAGGCGTAAAATACATCGGGAGCCTTACCATCAGCTTTAGCAGCTTCAATGGCTTTTTGGGAAAGTGTAAAAGAAGGAAACGCGTACATAGCACCTTGTACCGGATTACATTTAAAGCCTTCGAAAGAATTGAATGTTTTGTAAACTAATTCAGCCTTTTCTTTCAATGAACTTAGGACTGCTGTTTTTTCCTTTATGAACTGATCATAAGATGGTTCTCCTGGTTTGGGTGGGTTTACCTAAAAAAAAAGCTACACTCAGTATGAGGTAAAAAAGAGAAAATACTTAATACTTACGACACAACTTATTGCGGCTTGCCCAACTGTAGATGGACATAATTGCGCTGATATACATTTCAAAAACATGGCCATAACTTTTGGACAGAAATTAATAATTTCCATATAGCCTCCGCGAAGTCCACATTCACCCATATATCCTTTTGAACAAGACATAAAACTGGCTAGTTCTAATTTATTGTAGGGTGGACCCATTTCTGTTAGAACTTTCTTAAATGAATGAAATTCCGAATTCTTGTCGTAAATATTGTGTTGGTATACTTCATCGGCGAAAATAATTAAATTCTCTTCACAGGCGAACTTTATTAAATTTATTATATTTTCCTTTGTTAGAACCTGTCCTGTTGGATTTCCAGGATTGATAACAACAATAGCTCGGGGATTGCAGACTTTTCTTGCCTCGCTTACAGATCGTTTTAATTCATTTATATCAAGGCCCCATTTATTTTCCTCATCTAAATAATATCCAACTTGGTTCATTCCGTACTCAGCTAAAGTTGCCGAATAAAGTGGATATTGTGGGATTGGAACCATAACTCCAGGTGGTTTACCAGCTATATCACATCTGAAAAATATAAATAAGCCGTTATTAAGTATATTTTAATTAAAATACTTTTATACGTGTAGTATACCTCAGCATAGAAAGTAGTCCCTTAATACCTGTACTAGCTCCTGCAATTAAAACTATATTTCTCCAATCACTGTCAATTCCGTCACGGTTTTTGATGTAATCAGCAACTTGTCTACGAATAACTTCAATACCAGCTGAATCTGAATAAGATCCTAAAGACTCTCCGCCGCAGCCTTTGAGTATTGTAAGGGCACGCTCCTTAACATCATTAGGAAAATTCATACGATCGCACATTTCAGGATGGAGTGCCAAGGAGAGTACCTTCAATAAAAATTTTAAATGTCTCTTGAAATAGTTTTTTTTCTTATATAGATGGTAAAAAAAATGTTTACATTAATGAAATATAAAATTAGAAAAAGTCACTTGTGGTGCAGTTGGTAGGGCCCTCAGCGGTGACTATGATGATATTTTTACGATTCTAACAATATGCACGGAATGACGAAAATCTTGTAATGGCAAGACGTAAGCAACTGATATCTCATCAGTGAAGATTCTATTTCAGGACGGTCGAGTTGTGTCATTAGGCTTTTCCATTAAAAGTCAGCTTAAGCTGATAATAGAAAAGGCGAGCTGGACCAGTTGAGTTGGGAAAGCTTGTATGCTAACGACCAACCTTTGCAAGTAACTTCAGAAGTGCGTTACCCATGACGAAGTTTTACTCGGACAACTCTTCTTAGGGTGATTTGTAGCTGGATGACGAATTTGATTATAGGACTCGGAAGATAGTTATAGTAACCAGTAGAGACGTCATTACTGTCCCCTGAGCCGTAAAATTATTAATGTCTGAAAGCTGCATTTTTTTTTCTATAGAAATCAAATTCTACCAATTACTGCTAGTGGAACAGTTATGATAAGTTCTGCAGTTCTCATGAGACTGTTATGGTCGCAC
Organism: Dioctria linearis; assembly: GCA_963930735.1. Lineage (NCBI taxonomy): Eukaryota > Metazoa > Arthropoda > Insecta > Diptera > Asilidae > Dioctria > Dioctria linearis. The sequence goes on from OZ005742.1 coordinate 25,533,269, forward strand.
GTATAAACATAGCAGTGAGACATATTGTCACCCCAATGACACCTGCGACCGAGTATTGGTCCATAGAACAAAGTGCGCCATGGAGAGGAATGAGGGATTGGACCAAGGCGAGATGCCGGAAGAATGACAGGCGGCCATCTTGAGGACTTCTTTTTTTAGTTTTGGACTGAAGGAAGGTAGACAAAAAAAGCTGAAGAAGAAAAATTAGTAAAAGAGCGTGGAAAAATCGAAGTAGATTTTTTCTATTTTTTTGTCAAGTGCAACTAGAAGTTGGTCAAGCCCTGGCAAAACCAGGACATCAAGGGAGTAAAACGTGGTTCGGCCACAGTATTCAAATATTCCGGAGCTCACCCAATCGGGGGCACCCGTCAGAGAAGCGGCGGTAACTTGAAATAACGACTTAGTTATTCTCGTGACTACAGTCTGGTATCCAAATGGACCAATATATCGAAAACCATGCAAATTATCTAGAGATGGCATTCTATTATCAAAAAAAGACATTAGAAATCATATAATCTTGGTCAAGTGGCGGTATTATATCACTAAGAACTATAAGGAACATCGTACAAGTACTAACCACGTGTCTATATTACTTCATCGCGAAACAAAGAAATATATATACATATAAAAAGAACCATACCATACGCTAACCAAGTGCCTATATTATATTATTGAAGAAAATTTTTATACTGGAACCTATACAATTTAATGAAATTTAATAACCTAACTAGTGAACATATTATATTACCATAAACAATATTAATATCACCTCAATTTAAGGGTCGAAGGACTATCGCACATGTCCCAACGCGTATCGGGTATCATACAATGCTCTGGTCTACGTGACTAGGTCATATTATCAAATAAAAACATAGACAGTAATCAGCGACAATAGACGCGAAGTTCGGTAAACGGCCTAGGTTCCGGAGCTCATACGCTCGAGGCCTTCCGTCCGTGGCAAGGCCGTCAAATAAAGGCATTTTATCATCGAAGTGTGAACATAGTGCCTCACGGTCAATAATAAGTCTCAGTGACTAAATTTTAACGAACGATAAACATAATCAGTGACAGTGGAAGCGAAGGGTGGTGAACCTGCCCCCGCAGTATACGAATAATACTAAACTCACATCTAGGGACTTCCGATAAAGGAGCGTAAGTAAAATAAACGTACCCTTCTGTATCCCAGTGCTAAATCAAATTAACACAGGATCCTCAAAATCTACGCATTTAGTGAGAAATATTGAAATTTATATTTAAAAAACACAAAGCTATTCTCTACTTGTTTTCGTAGTACCGTAGATTTTATATATATGTATATAGTAGATAAGTTGGTTAGGATATACTTTCATGGAATTTATTTTAAAAACATACGAGATTATTATCTAATCGCCTCGAATATAGGTCCTGTATAGTTCATGGTTAGGTCTGAGAAGCACTGAAGTAGCAAATCAGTAGAATAGCAATCTAGGTATAGGAAAATAGGCATAAATAATCCCTTCGGCACAATTTTGGGGTAGCAACTCAGACGTAATACTGCCTACCCCCTCCCAGAAGCTTCTAGGGGGGATTAGGAAGAACGGAATACCCTCTCCCACTTACATTATTATTGTTATTATCAATACTGATCCATACCTACATGTAAAGGAAGTACAATTGCATAACAAAAAAAAAAGCCAAAGTTGCTAAAAAGGGAGGACGTCTACGGAGCCGCCTATCGGCATTAGCAAGACAGAACCACATGTGATCAATACAGCTTCGGGGGTGAAATTAAGAAAAAAAAAAAAACGTTTGTAAATAAATTAAATTCATCGGAAAATAAAAAGAATTGATATGAAATACTAAAGACAGTGCAGTCTCTCTTTTCTCTCTCCCCTCTATTTACAGGTCTAAGGGGTATCGTCAACAAGTGCCCACGATGCCATGGGCGGTGGAGAAAGGCACCCGAGGATCATCATCATTTGATCCTCCTCGTCCTTCCCAAGGTAAGTGATGTACAGTCCTTTTGGACTCAGTGTGTAGGCTAGGTATATAGATATATATATATATATATATATACCTCTTGTCGTTCTTCCTTTGTCACGAAAAGTTTTTGTTCATGGCACATGGTAGTGTAGGTTTCTTCAGTTTACCCACCTCATACTCTCTGCTATTAGCCGAGGTGCTAGCGTGCCGACCTACCAGCATAGCTACCATGGAGTGAGCTGTCAGCTTCGGGCCGACAGACAAGACTGCACGTCTTATGGCTATTACTCCATAAAAGATCCATAACAAGTCCGCACGAAAAACTGAATCAAAGCCAATAATTTCATTTATAATTGCAGTTATGTTTGTCGCCCAGTTTTTAGTATTCGCAAGACATTGACGGAGCACTTGGAGTGTAAAGGTTCACACAGAAGTGGTTAATGAGTATTACTGCCCCTCTAGGAAGAGGTGAAACAGGCTTTTACTTATGCACTTTATATTGATATGGTAGGTATGTGGGACACGTAATGCTGGTCCAGTCGAAGCCCCATTTGTTTCGAAAGCTCCATCTTCTCTCTCTAGTTCGCTCTCACCGGTTGCCGCTGTCCAATTATAGATAACCCAAAACATTGCAGTTAGAATATTTTTAATCTACAGCGGATTCCCACATGCAGGGCAGAGCATATTGCAGATTTCTCTGAACTGTAGTTCCAAATCATCAGGAGCAACCTGTCGAAAATTCTTTTAGATTTTGGAAGTGGCTTTTATGAGGGATATAGATATAGTGGTGGTTCTCAATATTTAACTATTATTAACCAGTTATCACACAGTAGAAAATGTTCCTAGATCGAGTAACTGACTTCAACAGTTCCTTTGTTTTAGTGTCCTTAAACATCCAAGAGTTTATACTTTCTAGCTATTTCCATAATTGACACATTTTTGAAAATCGATTTTCTCTCTCGGAATGGGTACATAATTCCTCTTAGAAGATCTACAGTATATCTTCAATTCGGGATTGATGGCTACAGTATGCTCCACAGCATAGAAAATTACCAAGGCTCTGAACATATGATGTTAGCTTTTCATTAATCCTGTTATGTTTTTTTTCGAAAAATTAATATATTGGCAAAAGAAGGAATATTAATGGTCATGCCGAAAGTCAGTTGCCATCAACTCATAACTTGCCGAATCTGGCTTTCGGGCTAAATATATTTGCGAGAACGACCTTACTTAAATAGTTACGATCTATATTCGTACGGTCCGATGAAGAAAAATGATATAAGCTTTTTGTTGTTTTAAGACTATTTCAAGGCTTTCGACAGTTTTATTATCGTAAATTTCTTAGTAAACCTTTAAATAAGCTTCTCTACTTCTAGCACTTTCTTTAGTTTAAAGCTATCATAAAATGTTTGTTTCAACAACAGGTGCTCTACCCTTTATTAGTAGTCATACATTTTGATCGAATTTTTATTCACCGACTGATAGCAACAGTAAAACAAAGCGAGAAAGTTCACACAATTTTATCAAGCCATTTTTCCACCCTTGCTCCATTATCTCAAGTGGGTAAATAATAAATATGACCTCAGAGTCTTCAATTTTTTTTTGTTTTAATTTCAACAACTCCAGATAACTTCCCTCAATCCGTTTTATTTAGCTTAGTGCTTAGATCAATAACCTTAGCAATCGTTTCAGTAATTTAACATCTGTTGCGAAACGAAATGACTAAACTTTACGAGCTTCAAAAATACTATAAAACTACCGAGACAGAGAATGCTTAATTTCTGTATCGGTTTAAAAAAAAACACTTAAACAGGTGATTAAAAAATTTGGTTGCAATAATATCATGAGAAAATATATTATGTAGTTGATAAAGAAACTCCTCGACTCATTCTGCTTTTCTAATCTTGCTCTTATGGTCAAGTTACATAATCTTATATTCACGTGACATACACATCTTCCATTCTACGTTGTTGATGAAAGACAGTAGCGAGCAGTTATGAATTGACATTGCAGAAGTGAGCAATAATAATAATAATCGCGCTTGCATTATCTATAGTATAGACAGATAGTTCAGCATAGCCGGCGGGTGTTGTTGCAGTTTATAATAATCGCATTTGCAATCTAATATTTAATGAGTTTGGCATAAGCAAGCTATGAATAATTTGCTATGTAATTGTGGGTTTAATAAAATTCAAGTTTCAGCTTTACTTACGAGATTGGAGTAGGCTTTGGGTTTTAATTATTGGAATATTCGAATTAAACGCGAAAGAGAAAAGTAAATTTGAAACCCTGGCATGTAATTTGTAATGTACTTTTATGACCCTGTTTAAACGGATCAGTATAAGGTGCGTTTTGAGGTGTCTGAAAATGCCCTTCATGATTACATCAGTTGGTGGAACAAATACATCGACAAATTTTGTAAAGTAACAACTATACACTGCAATGCTTGAAACTGGAATGATCACGTGACGCATAATAGCCAATAAGAAACGTGCTGCCTTCGAATTTTAAGTTGCACTTCATTCCTTCCCCCATCCATCATCCTATCAACAAGTTTCGTGCGACAGAGGTAGCATACTGACCCATCTAAACAGTTATTCTGAGCTCCATCAAGTTGGCCAGTCAACTTTTACTTTTTTTAATTTTTTATTGCATATATCGATTGTTGGTCGATTGTTGGTTATTGTTGGCTTAATTTAAACATTTGTTGGATAATAGTTTTTTTTCGAAAATCTAAAAAGAAAATTCGCCATCAAGTTAGCAGGAAAATTCTAATTTTTAATTTAATTCGATTTATAACCAGCTCAATCAAAGCGTAATCGTTTGTTGGACTCGTTTTTATTAATAAAATCGTTTGTTGGTCCCTCAATTCTTTGCTAATTGAAAAAATAATTTACCTAAACTACACATGAAGTTGTAGCTGATATTAGCCAAATTATAATTTTGCAGCTGAAGCTGTAGTAACACCAACAATCACCAACAAACGACCAACAATCATTATGTGCATTGTGCAATAAAAAATTTAAAAAGTAAAAGCTGACCGTCCAACTTGATGGAGCTGTTATTCTGGCTTTGACTTCACACTAAGAAAATTCACAGATTCTAATGAGGAACGGTTGTATCCATGGGTGCGTTCACCGAACCGATAGTGTCTTGCAGCGTAGTGATAGCGTAGCGTAGTAATTATATGTCAAAAGAGTTGCTTTGACATTTAAGCCACGGTGAACGAAAGCAAGCGTAGCGTAGTGTAGTAAAAACTTTGAATTTTTAGAATTATGTGTGAACAAAAATTTAAAACGAATAAATACAATAAAATGATCCTGGAAGATTTAATTTAGATATTTTCTTATAATTTTCCAACAAAGATTTAATTTAGCGAATCCATTCCTTTATACTTAAAGGCTTTAAATACAGTGTAAATTCCTTGTTTCCTTCATTGATACAAAAATGTGTGAAATTCATTAAAGAAAAAACAAGTAAAAAAGCTAGAATTAATCTAAGACCAATTCTTATGATACCCTAGATGAATGCCCGTATAAAATTTCGTATGATCACCGATCTATGCAAGTTTGATTTTTGAAGTGGTTTTTCGCATATATTTCTAGAACGGTTTGTCGGACAGAAAAAAAATGATTATAACTAATTTTATAGGATTTTGTATTCGGAAGAAGTTTTTAGTACAATAAAAATGTGTTGGACTGATCGTTTTCACAGTACACGTTAAAATCCTAAATTTTTATATGGCAACACCAAGAAGGAGTTGCCCGATTTAATCCATTTTAAAATTTTTTTTTCCTAGTACAAAGAAAACACCATGCACCAAATTTCAGCTCTCTATATCGATGCGTTCTCAGGCAGTGTCCAAATATATAGTCGAAAACGAAAGTTTTGTATGGCAACCCCACGAAGGAGTTGCCCGATTTGTCTCATTTTCGAACTTATTTTACTTTTTTTTTTAAAGTCCATGTACAAAATTTCAGCTCTCTAAGTATACGCGTTCTCGAGTTATCGTGCGCACAGACGGACGGACGGACGGACGGACATGCAAAAATCAAAATAACTTTTAATTTTATGCGTGGGTGTCCAATCCATTTTGCTCTACCATCATTATTTCGAGGTGTTACAAACGGAATGACAACCTTAGTATACCCCTATAGATTTCATCTAGGGTATAATAACAGAACAAACAGGTTTGAAATACAATACCAGTCCATACTAAAGATTACCACCTTGTGATCTCATAATAATACCTGTTATGCATTACTTAGTAAAGCTTGTCAAACCCATTAGACATATCCAGCTAATTATTATAAGCACCTGTCCCCAAACTGAGTACTAGTAGTGGATTTGGACTAGGCACTGCAGTTACTGTTGTATAAACTCCAGCCACTATTCCGAAGACTAATATAAGTAAAATTGTTCGCATCGACGCACGTGCATATGTGGCAGAGATAAGGCCAGGAAACAAGCACATAAAAGAAAAGCCACACAACTAGATAACACTATGGAAAAGACGAAAACATAAAAATCTCTGGTACTAAAATTTGGTGAAGGGAAATCGGGTTGATATTGTGGTCACAGCACTGGGTAAAATCTTACTAATCCTTCGCCTATTAATAATATAATAAATACGTTTCCCTGAATCGTCCTATGTAGGGCATGAAGAGAAAAAAAATAGTAATTAAAGTTCAAAAATCCGGCAACTCCCTTGTAGGGTTGCCATACAAAAATTTCGTTTCTCACTATATATTTTGACACTGCTTGAGAACGTATTAACGTAGAGAGCTGAAATTTTGTATATTGCTTTTACATAAAAAAAAAGTGAATATAATTTCAATAATGGGCTAAAAGGGCAACCCCTTGGGGTTGCCATATAAAAAGTTGAATTTTTTACGTATATTGTGAAAACGATTAGTTCTAGACGTTTCTATTTTACATTTCACAATATGAAATTCGTTATAATCATTTTTACTGTGCGACGAACCGTTCTAGAAATATATGCGAAAAACCAATTAAAAAATCAAACTTGCATAGATGGATGACTGACCATATGAAATTACGTACGGACAGTCATCTAGGGTATCATACGAATTGGTCTTATACCAATTTTTTAGAGTTTTGTGGGACTTTTAATAACCTGCATGAATTTGCTGCAAACAATATTTGATTTCGACGCTTGCTGGGTGAAGAGATTTTTAATGATAGTTCTTTGTGTTGAGCGATGTAAAAGCTTAAAGCATAATCCAATTCAAATAAGTTTTAACCTTTCTCACTTTCTTAAGGCAAAGAGCTTCCATACAAAAGGTTCAACTCTGTTCTTCGTAAGGTGCCGAGATTAATTATTACTATTTGCAGAGAAATCAGGTTATTATAAAACGTCACAAAACTCCAGAATTTTCTTGTATGGCCTATGCGGATTTTAGATGCGTTAAAGGCAACAAATGCAGAAAAAAATTTTATTGTAAAATGTATGGTTGGAGAGTTATAAGACCTCAAAGTGAAGGGCTCTTTTCCCCATAAGCCGCAATATGTATTGGCAAATTTTCCAATCGAACTTTCACACATTTAAAGCCCAATAAACCACTGATGGTTTGGAACGTAAAGAAAGCAATGATTCATGACATTATACATACAAATATGCAAATATACACATTACATCAATTATAAGGCACTTATGCCTACAGGGTGATTTTGAATGGGTGATCATAAATGAAACAGGAGATAGGTTGAAATGTTAAGAACAAGAAATTGTATGGCGGAGGGGTGGGTGGTGCCAATCTTAACCACTTAACCGTTTCGAAGTTACAGGGTGATTAAAAAATATCGTCGTTGTCAAACCAATATCTGCTATGTACAAAAAGTATAAGTTTGAGATATCGAAAACAAAAACATGTTCTAAAAAAAGCTATATTGTGTTAAACGTTATGATAGTCACATAGAAGTCTTTTTATACGAAAATTTGGTTAGTCATAATGGTCAAAATGTCGAAATATCCAAAAAGTGCACAACGACGATATACGAGTTTTCCACAAAACGCTCCGTAACTTCCTAGTTGTACAACCTATAAAATGTTTTAGATATGTAATAGTAAACTTTAGATAAAAGCTAAAGACCGTCAAACCATCACTCCAACTCCCTCATGTCGCTAGTTATATATAAGACGTCAAGTCAAAAAAATCGAAAAAAAAACTCAGAATTTTTTTAATTTTAACCATTTTTCCGCCGAATTGATCGATAACTGTTAAATTTTTTACACATATATAAATCTGTTTTTATGGTGCATAATTTCATTAATTTCGCTACTGACGACAGAAATCCCACCCAATTTTATGCAATTCCGCGTAAAATTAGCAAAATGATGAAAATTAATGAAATTATGCATCATAAAAGCAGGTTTATCTAAAATACGGTTGCATGTAGGTATATGCGTAGCATAAAGTGAAACTTGCAAGAAAATGTAAAGGCTATCAGGCGTTTTGGCGTTAAAATTTAAAAATATTAGGAATTTACTCCCATTTTTCGACCTTGACGTTCTATAACTAGCGACATGAGGGGTTGGAGGGATGGTTTGACATAAAAATAACCTTCATAGTGTAAAGGGTTTTCTATGCCAAGAAGCCGAAATAAACCTTACAAATCAAAGATGAAAAAAATATTTATTCTGCTGACAATATACTTGAACAAAAAATGACCACCAGCTTATTAGTTCTACTTCTATACTCGTTTCCTACTTTTACACGACTGTTCTATCTTTCTATCAATTGTACCTTACGATACAAAAATAAATTTTCTTCTTGTTAAGAACCTAGCGCCATCTAGAATTCCGGTAATGTACAATACAAAATTATTACTCACTCTTACAATAGGTTGTTCATTTAGGAAGCGTTATGTGAAAAACTAGCATATTTTCTTAATCACCCTGTAACTTCGAAACGGTTAAGAGGTTAAGAAAAAGAAGACTGTAATCAGTGCGACTCCGCTTTGAAAACTCTATTAAGAGTCAAATACAAAATTAAAACTCCAATTTCTTTTCATTTGTCCTCCAGGGAGAGCCTGTCAAGTTAGTTTCATCTCAAAAAATCTTTTACATTTGTATTCTCATGCCTCACAAATATTTTTTTTTTAATATAAAAGAATACTGTTAGCGGAAGGATGAGGGTTCCATTTTTTTTTATTTAAACTCCGGCAATGAGGAAAAATATTTGTTCTTTAAAATTACAGTAATATTCACGTGCAATTTGGTATTAGTTCTAAAATCGATTGAAATGCAAACTATGCATTTCAGTGCTTTTAAGTGGAAGAAAAACTGCTATGTTGATTGAAATTGGAATCGAATGAATGTAAGGAAGGAGGAAATGGAAATCATGATTTTTGAAAACTCGGAAGTTTTGCTAGTGTAATTATAGATTTTTCGAAAATATATGGGTAGGTAATAAGAAAATCGAAGTGTGTGCATGTTAAAAATAATGCAAGTAATAAATTTTATTCCGTCTGTCCCCTTTTAGGTAAAAATTTGCAAAACCATGAGCAGAAAGCAAATTACTTTCCTAGGTATAGGTAAGATTGATTTTTTTTTTAAATAAAATACATATGTATATGTAGAAGAAAAATTGGAATTAAAAATATTATTCAGATATCAATTACCTTTTAATACTGCGCGTCGGTATATGTAAAAAATTATATTGAAGTGGAAGGGGGAAATTCCATCTCTTGGAAATCATAAGGGATTTAAGCTTTCTATCTCGTTTTTAAGTATGATCTTCACGCTTTATCGGTTAAATTACACAGCTGTGCTTTAATTGATACGAAATTGCTCTTCGATCTTTCAACCATTGCAGAGTATATTCTAAAGAAGATTTTAGGTTTTATAAGTTCCATATGAAAAAACCGGTGTTGAAGATGTAATATAGAATAGTTTAACTCAATTTTCGTGTTATTAATATTTACAGGATATTGCAACTAAATTGAGATTGTATAATTTATTACAATTTAACAGACATTTTACTTTCCTTGTTCATATCTCCAACATAATTAATCCACGCGGTTGAGATATAATAATACTGCACAAACTTTCTGAGATTTAAATTATTTCAGTTTTATTTTTACAAAAAAAGACGGCAAAACTATGTAATGATTTTGAGAAGGCATTTTGAGAGAAACTAAGAAAATCGACATGTCCACTAAACTTAACATTAGCAGGAACACAGTAATTATTATTTAAATCAACAACTGAAATAGCTGATAAAAAAAATAAAAATAGAAATAATTATTTTTTAATTTACGAATAATTGATCAAAAATTTTTATTTTTATTTAAAAGTTAAAATTTTTTAATCATTTAAAGCCTTGAAACTACCATCTACCAATGATGAATAATAAAATTTTGAAATAATGATTATTTTCTCAGTCCTTAAAAAAAGATGAGATAATGATGAAAGACTATTTAAATCGCCATGCAAGGCCCAATAATACAAATGATATTCTTAACTGTACCTAAAAAAAAAACAATAAAAAAACTTACTTACTTGTCTCAAAAATGTTATCGGTGGTTGTCCCGTAGCGTGGCAGTCTCCAATGTTTGCTCGAATAATCTTATCAAAAGGCATTTTCTTGCCCTGTAAATAGAGTTAAAATAGAGATAAAATTATTTACTATTCAATAGTGTGGCGTAATTCTAGTTTTAACATGCAAATAAGTACATAAAAAATTCTCAAGTGTTGCGTAGTTTACACTTGACACGATGATCAATATTTATTCATAAAATAAATTGTTCAATAAAATTAAGATGAGATTGATTTGTTGACTATTTCTGTGCTTTAGTACTAGTAGAACGTCAACAAGAATTTGTTCGTTTATTAAAAGCTTGTCCGTTCTGTTGCTATCCAAATAATCACAACAACATTGTACTTGGATTAGAGAAGAGACTTAGGATTTGTATTGATAATGAAATCAAATCAATAAAAACAGAAAATTTCTTATCAGCTCTAACATTTTTACAGGTTGTAATCAATTTTACTATATTTTCAGAATGAGCTTATTCCTTGATTGTCGATTTTCATTATATACGACATAAGCGCGCAGTGTGTATCATCATCATGATACCACTATTAATTGCAGATGAAAGAAATGATTATGATATGACAATACACTGTATTAGATTGAAGATTGTTCAGTTGTGTATCATTGATTATAAAAGTTGGGTCTTGTAGAAGGATCAGCGACAATCAAGGATAATTTAACAGAAGTGAGTGATATATGACCTTGGCGACCTTTATTTTTATAGATTCTACTCTTGCATTTGTTGATGTGATTCGTCTGTAGATAAGTACTAGGATCCCTAGAATTACTTTGCCCCCGATTTCCGTATTTTCATTTTACGTTTTCAAGAAATTACAACTATACCGCGGTATACGTCGTCTTTTTGTGGAACTTATATCGATGTAAATCGGGGATTCCTGAATTGCTTTATCACCGAGTGGTTTCTATCCAAACGGCATTTCTACTGTAGGTACACAGGACTATGTAGAGCGGTTGTAGAAGATCTGCCATATTCGTAAGCATATATCCTTTGGTTTCAAACTTATTTCGTATTTAAATTGTCAAGTAAAAGAAAATTGCAAAATGTCAGCGGCAGAAAAAGGAAGAAAGTTAAATCATTTAATGACATAGAAAAAAAATCAGAGCAGGGTAGTTCACTTAAAATTAAGACAAATTAAAAGTAGAGCAGAAAGTTCATGAAAAGCATTTTTCTGAAATTTTCTGAGAATTGTAATTTTTGTTAGTATTGCACTAAGAATATTGCATTTGTGTCAAGAAAAATTTGACCATCTATCTAAAGACATTTTGGTAGAGAATCGCCACATTGAGAAAACTGAATTTTAATTTATAGAAAATATAAACAAAACTTAATTTTTGACATTTGTCACCAATCTCCACCGCCTGCTCTAAGTTGCTCCTTCAAAAAAGATAAGAAATTCCGCAACTGTGAATTTACGCAGGTACACATAATTTTCTGTACACCACTTTTTCCGATTTCGCAAAAGTGGAAATGAGTTTTCTCTGTCAAAATTGTGTATACGGTAATCGATAATTTCTTACGGCATTTTTTTGCGTGAATTTTGAAGAGGTAAGTTCATTGAACAAGTGATTTTAGTTTAGCGGCATTTTAAAAATTATTTATTATGTTATTTCAAAATTTGTAGATAAAAATGGCTCCGATTAAAGCGAGGAGCAAGAAAATCTTTTAATTAATTTCGTGGAAATTGATGTTCAATTTGCTAACTACAATTGCGTTTTGTTTTTCATCTTTTCTTTTAAATAGAAATTGCAGTAGAAATTATAAACATATTTAGTAGAATTTTGATTATTTTATACAAATTTCGTCTTTGTTTTTTATTTTTTAATTATAAATTTTTTATTCCAGATTCGAACAGATTCCCGGAACGACTAAAAAGTGGTCAGAACAACAGACCAATTAAATAGTTTTAAATGCACAGAAATACGCTCCGTTATACAAAATAACGGTTGATTTAGTCCAAAAATTTAGCACACAGATGTATTGCAAACCAATACAATTCAACAAATTGGTCCTAACTAATAGTTTGAAAAGGATTTTGGGAATCCTTTACCTTCCTTCTTATTATAATCAAATGCTGGCTAGAATGTTTTAAATCCTTGAATTTATCTTTACCTTCTCTAAGCCGTAGTCGATGCTAGTGAATTCATGTACAAAATGATTTTTTCAACTAAACTCGACTATTTCTTTCAAAGGGACTTTTCTCATTAACAGTTTTCAAAAGACATTCAGCACTTAAGTGTAGACCTCCCGGATGATGACAGAAAGATCCAAGTCATTTGTTACAAATATATGGCGACCCTTAAAGGGTCGAAGTAGGTGATTTAAGAAACGAAAATCATAATTTTAGGTCTGGCCGGCGCAGCCTAATTACAGGCTAATTAATTAAACTTGTCGGGAAAATTACGGTATTCAAACGATTTGTTACACAAAAATTCTTTCATGAAAATAAACATGGCGGTAGCGCAATGCCATTTTTTTAGGTGGGGCTTATGGACGAATTAATATTTTTTTTTTACAATGCCATTTTTTTAGGCGGGGCTTATGGACGAATTAATATTTTTTTTTTAAACATGTTACAGGATAATTTTTTTTTTAAATGACAAGATTCAAGTAAACATTCACAAGAATTACAATGCTATACCTTACGACGGTACCAAATAGTCGCCATACCGCTGAAAAAACGTAGATTTTTTTAATTATGCAAATCGTTTCGCATAGTTAAAAAAATCTACATCAGTACCAGGAGCCATACTTCAAATCTTTTAAGTTAAAGTACAATTTCCGGTACTGGTACTTAAAAAATTTCAAGTACAAGTCCAGGTACTGGTACTGAGGTACCTGCGGCAAATAAAGCTCGGAGGGTAATGAGGCCCACATTAAAAAATTCTTACTAAAATGAATCGCAGCAACCTCATACTTTATGCGCACATGCATTAAGTCGACACGAATGCCGTGTCCGACAGCTCGCGCCGCCATCTTGCCAGTAGCAAACGGTACTTCACCGAGGAGTAGGGCTGCTTGGAATTACAATTATCGCATAAACAAAATCATAAGTTCCGTTGTTTAATTGGTATTTCCACATGTAGTTACTTGTTTAGTTTAAACGTTAGGTAATGTAGTTTATGATTTTGGTGTTTATGTTAAGTAATTTTGTAAAATCTTGTCAAAGGTCTAATAAGGCGCACTAAAGTAGACCATGGGCCTTATTACCCTACCTAACCTAAATTCTCAATGAAACTAATGTCCTTAGTTAGTTTGTTTTTAATTATCTCGTTATCAATGTTTAGATGTGTCATATTCGAAAACCTCTCCTGAAGCAGTTTTTCTTAACCAAGATTTAACCCGATGGAAAAGCTTCGTTCACACCCGGCCGAGCTGCTTGCAGTAACTTGTATAAATTTGGGCAGAAGTATTTATGAACTTCTGTTTCCAGTCTTTCCAAATTTACTACAATGTGTAAACCCACCACGGCAAATCCAACACCCTGTGGCAACACCCTGCAACAGAGAGAAGTAGTCGAGACTAACGAGCGTGCGTGATAGACGTAAATCTTTAACCGACATAGCCACTTCATTATCAATAAAGTTTACAATTATATATTATTATATTTAACGCTTTTCACTTAACCCTTTTGCCGGTCCATTGGAAAATTTCTTTAAAAATTCAGAAGTGGGATCGACAAGGGTTGTGAATTTGTGCGTGTAGAACGGAATCTGAAAAAAATTGTTGAATTTTATCTTTTGATTCCTGCGTTAGGTTGAGTGGCTATCGTGGATGTGAACGAGGAAAATAGCGAAGAAAATCGAGTAGTAGCGAGAAAATAGGAAAACATAGTGTCACGTGTTGAACGAAAAAAAAAAAATCTTGTTGATTTGTGTATGCGAGTGTTGCGTTGCAAGTGTGCCGTCGTCGTGCATTGAAAAGCGAGAATCGAGTAGCGAGAAAACATTGATTGTGTATGCATGTGCAACAATACGTTGGACAGTTAAAGTTGCGTTAGCAATTCGAAAGAAAACATAAAACGTGCGTTCGATGTATCAATTGTCATTTTTTTTCAAGCGAATTTATTGCCGTGAACGAAACGAACGAAGTAAGCGTGTCGTGACAATCATTTTTTTTGTGATTGTGTGTGAAACCAGTGTTTCTAAACATAGACAGTATCCGAGTCGGTCGATCCTAAAATTTGGTAGTGTAAGCGGGACAATACTACTTATCAAACGGAATCGTGTTGTCAATTAATATAAAAGTGTAGGCGTGTTGTCAAATCGAGTAAAATGGAAAAATTAACGGTCAACGAATTAAAAGAGTTATTGAAGAGTAAAGGACTATCAGTGAAAGGCAATAAAAATGATTTGCTAGAACGGTTACGCTACAGTGACGAGTATACAGAACAAAGTGATAACACTGATGGAAGAGATGAAGTTGTTGATGCTGAGTTAGATGCAACTGTTGTTCAAATTTCATCTGAACAAACTGCGGAAATTCTGAATGTAAGTACTACTTCAAAGGATTATTGTATTAATTTTACTCCTCGTGAAATAATCGAAATTTTACCGGACTTCGACCCCAGCGATAGTGACGCATTGGATGTTACAAAGTGGGTATCGAGGATAAATACACTAAATGACATTTATACGTGGCCAGGAAAATTCTTATTATTCGCAGCGGGTGTAAAATTAAAGGGATCGGCAAAGGTTTGGTTTGATCGCGCTGAAGTATTTAAAAATTGGGAAGAGCTTTCTCATAATTTAGTTAATGAGTTTGGTTCTAAGAGCAGCGAAGCCGACGTACATATTGTACTTATGAATCGTAAGCGGCACCCACAGGAGGGCCTAACCGCTTATTTAGACGAGATTTGGAAACTAGAACGTACCGGTAATTTGGCTGATGATTCTATAATTAAGTACTTTCTTTTGGGTGTACGAGATGACGATTTATTTAAAAGCTTTCAAAGTCAAAAAAACGAAACGATGGCGGAAATGCGAGTTAAGGTCGAATGGTGTACAAAGTTACGAGCGTTAAAAGATACCAATAAGGATCTTCAAAATATAAATAGCCGTGTTAATGACAGCAGGAAAAATGTAGGTAATGCAAATAAGACACAAACACAGCGCGAAATTTTATGTTTTAACTGTAAAAAGTCAGGACATGTAATAGCTTCTTGTCCTGAAGAACGTTAGATTTCATGTTTTAATTGTCATAAGCCCGGACATCTTTCTAGAGATTGCCAAATGCCAGCGCGACGAGATCGCTGCAACAAATGTAGTCAAGTGCATCGTAAGGGCGAGCCCAAGGACTGTAGCGCTTCATCAATATCTAGAATTGTTTTCCTTCAAAGCGAACTAAAAAACGAATATTATAAATAATTAAAATCGACAATTTTGAGTTTGTAGCTTTTATCGACAATGGTGCCGACTGTTCAATGGTGAAGCAAAGCGTTGCTAATCATAAAAGAAAATTGTAGTAACAAAATTTCTGGGTTTTTGGGAGGTGTTACAATGGCGACTCAAAGGCTTCAAATTGATTTTAAAATTGACGATACGAAACTGAGGGGTTTATTTTATATGATACGAGATAATTTTATGCCATCATCGTTCATAATTGGTAGGGATATCCTAAATACTGACGGCTTGCGAGTAATAAAAGAATTTAATACGTTGAAAATCGAAAGAGATAATTTGAATTTGGACTTGGGAAAGCGAAGAGATACGGTGATTGACAACGATGAAATTCGAGCTGGAGAAATAAATGTAGACGAGAAACAACAGATTGTTGATTGTTGAATTACAGACATATTCGCGTGTAATTTAAATCAAATTGGCTGCACAACTCTGTTAAAAATGGAAATCGAGCTAGAAAGCGACAAACCAATTCAACAAAAGGCGTATAGGGTTCCATACCCAAAACGCGAAAGAATGAAAGATATGGTGCAGGATTTGTTGGAGAATAATATCATCTGCGAGTCAATATCTGAATATGCGAGCCCTGCGTTATTAGTGAAGAAAAAAGACAGAAGTGATCGTCTCTGTATTGACTATAGGACGTTGAACAGATTCACGAAGAAAGAAATTTGTCCTACACCAAACGTAGATACAAATACTTTTCCATAGTTGATTTGAATAGCGGATTTTACCAAGTGCCGATTGAAAAAAACAGCCGAAAGTTTACCGCTTTCATCACCCCTGACGGATTGTACGAGTTTCAGAGAATGCCATTTGGGTTGAAGAACACCCCATCTGTGTTTCAGCGCTTAATGTCAAAGATGAAGGGTACGTTGCAACAAGAGTATGTCTTGATTTACATGGACGATTTGTTGGTTGGGAGTCGAAACCTCGAGGAAATGAAGCTGAAGTTGAGACGGGTCTTTCATGCAATAAGACAAGAAAACTTAACGTTGAACCTGAGAAAATGCGAGTTTATGAAAACGACTATAGAATTTCTCGGGCATGAAATAACGCCTAATGGAATTCAACCCGGAACTATAAAAAAAGCAAGCAATAGTCAACTTTAAACGACCCGCAAATGTAACCGGTCAGGCAGTTCTTAGGTTTAAGCAATTATTTCCGAAAATTTGTCTCTGGATTCTCAATTTTAGCGAAGCCACTAAATAATCTTCTACAAAAGGATATAAAATTCGTGTGGGGTAACGAGCAAGAAAATGCGTTCATTAAACTTAAGGAGATATTGGCGACGAAACCGGTCTTGACAGCCTATAAGGTAGATGCAGAAATCGAGGTGCATTGCGATGCCAGCAGTTATGGTTTGGCGGGAGAACTTTTACAGCGAGAAAATAAAGAATTGAGACCGATTGCTTACTTTAGTCGATCCACAATGGATGCAGAATGTAGTTATCATAGTTAAGAGCTTGAGACGCTAGTAATAGTAGCTAGCCTCGAAAGATTCAGATATTACTTGCTTGGAAAAACATTTAAGGTTTTAACTGACTGCTCTGCACTTAAAACGACCATGAGTAAAAAGGAACTTATACCAAGGATTGCGAGGTGGTGGCTAAGAATACAAGAGTTCGACGCCATTTTAGAACATCGACCAGGGAAAGCAATGGGACACGTGGACGCCTTAAGCCGAGCACCGAATGAGCCTTCAGAAGAAATGGAACCAGTGTCGCAACAAATATTTAAAATAACTATCAATGACGCTGATTCGTTATACACGATGCAACTGCAAGACCCTCAGCTACGAGATATTATTTCTAATTTACGAGATCAAAAAAATAAGGATAAAATGAACTGGAACGAGGACGATTGTTTCGGAAAGTGAACGAGAAAAGATTGTGGGTTGTTCCCAGACCCGTAAAATGGCGAATAGTTCATAGTCTTCATGATAAAGTTGGTCATTTAGAGATAGAAAAGACAATCGATCGAATAAAGGAACTTTACTGGTTCCCTAAAATGCGTAGTTAGTACGTAACGAAATACATAAATTCTTGCGTTGACTGCGCTTATAACAAACAGCCGGGAGGAAAAAAGGAAGGAGAATATCACTTTGATGAAATAGAACCGATTCCGTTTAAGACATTACATTTAGATCATTTAGGTCCATTCCCGAGAAGCAGTAAGGGGAATGTTCATATTCTAGGGATGATTGATCCTTTCACAAAATATGTTATAGTAAAACCCGTAAGAAATACGTCAACAAACGCTGTAATAAAGGCGCTGAACGAAGTGACGAGTTTTGTAGGAATGCCTGCGAGAATTATAACAGACCGACGTAGTTCGCTTACTTCAAAAGCTTTCGAAAGCTATTGTATCGAAAACGGCATAAAAAGTATTAAAACGGCAGTACGTACTCCACGAGCAAACGGCCAGATCGAACGGGTCAATAGGACACTCATATCAATGATAACGACGATCACACGAGAAGATAGAAAATGGGACGAGAAGCTTCGAGATATACAGTGGGTGCTGAATACGATGAAAAGTGAAACGACAAGCAGAAGCCCGCATGAATTAGTGTTCAATTATAACCCGCAAGATATATTACAAAATAAAATAACGATGTGCCTACAAGACGAAAATCCTGACAAACTCGAAGATGTGAAGAAGTGACTACCTTGATTTCAGCGAGGTCGCTGAGGAAGCAGGAATGGCCGACTGTAAACCCACCACGGCAAATCCAACAGGCGAGAAGGAACGTAAAGAAAATGACAGTAGTGGCAACACCCTGCAACAGAGAGAAGTAGTCGAGACTAACGAGCGTGCGTCATAGACGTAAATCTTTAACCGACATAGCCACTTCATTATCAATAAAGTTTACAATTATATATTATTATATTTAACGCTTTTCACTTAAGAACCCTTTTCCCGGTCCATTAGAAAATCCCTTTAACAAATGCTATTGTTTTGGAACATATTATTTATATTTTTTTTAAACTGTAAGGTGGAAATGTCTATATTGAAAACATTTTTTTTTATTTTTCTGCAAATGCCACTTCATGTTGCTATCTATTTTTGAAGTTAGTGATAATGTTGTCCATCACTTGGTTGTAAATATGTATCTTCCAATATTTGGATGGCCTTGTATCTGATGGAAAGTCTACTAAATTACTCTTACCTAGAGTGGACTTTATCAGAAAGTTTTTGCTCTCTCCGGTTGTCTTCTCCTTTTCGAGACTCGAGTAGGTCCTAGACAAATTTAATGTTTTTATCTAAATTTCGCGGTTTCCCGAAGTATTTATTGTCTAGAGTGCTAATAGTTTTTTTTCCATAATGTAACTTAATAAGAATATTATTGATTTTTTTAATTGCGCAGTAAATATTTCACATCAAAAACAAGAACAGAAAAATGTAAACCGAAAAACTCAATTTATTCCACTTTAAAACAAAAATTTTGTTCCAATGATTAATAAAATCCAGAGAAATAGGATAAACTAAGAATTTTACTGAGAAAATAGTTATATTTATTTCAGATTTTGAGGAAAAACACAACTCGAAAAACTTTTTCGGCACCCTGGCCGCTACCTAGTTACGCCAATGGTTATGATGAGCAAGAGGCTCCAGCATGCAAAGAAAGTAAGTTTCATTCTTTCAGTAGATCGATTTTGGCAGAATATGATATCTTTATACTATTCAGAGCGACATGATTGATGTCAGCCTAATATTTCCCGTGGGTACTAATTTTTACGATTTTTTTTTTTTTTAAATTCTGTATAAACTGTCACGAACAATTGACCGAATTAATAGCAAAGTAGTTTCCAACACTTTTCGGTCGCCCTCAACGATTGATATGGACACTTCATTTACAAGAATAATTGTAAGAGCGGGATACAAAAAAAAAACTTTGACTCATCGATGGACAACACCAGACACATTATTTCAATCATCTCTCTAGCTGTTTCGGTGATATATCTACCGAGTAAAGTTTAGTATAGTATATGTACATTGTACATACCTCGATCGAAATAATGTTTTCTTGTTTTCAACGAGAAGAATAATTCTCTACATAGAATGAGTGAGCAGCTGGAATTTTGATATTTAATGACTCATCTATATGAAATTTTACCACTACTTCTAATGATACTGCGCATCCACTGAGTGCATACTTCTGTAAACAATGTTTTCCAAAATCAAAATAGCGCCCTTCTGCTTAATTGCATTTCACAGATTAATTTTCTCCTCATTAGTGAAGCAATTTTTACTTGCTTTCTCTGTACGTTTCCCAACAATCTAATTTGTTTCATTTATGAGTAAACTTGTCGTTATGAACATTCTCAACTACAATTTCCTACTCAACATTAATCAATGTGCATAGGGTACATTATAAAATATATCTGCTGCTGACACACTACACAAGTGCTCTCTATACAACGTGTCAACTTTTCAACAGAAATAAATGTCCTGAACCATTCATACGCTAAACGATGAGCAGACTGCAATTTTTGCACAAATTCGTTGCAAATACTTCCTGAAACTAGAAATAAGTAATTTGTTTACGGCGGCGCAAAGATTTTGGAATTTTATTAGTTGTAGCGATTTTTCGATTTTTTTTGGCTTCTTCGAATGAAAAGTATTTTGATACAAAAGAACTCGATTTTACCTTATCTTTATCTATAAACCTGTCCTAATCTAACAAATTATTATTTTTAAGATAAAAAGAATTCCAATAAATCTTTATCTTATCTAGATACATAAAATATATTTGCACTTTATGTCAATGAGATATGATTCTGTGATGGCTATTGAAAAAATGATTTAAATGTATATTTAACCATCAAAAAGGAAGTAAAATGCAAGTGTAGAACTAAAACTATGGCAAGTAAGAAAAATAGAGAGAACAGATATGCGTGGGGGAAATTACTTTCTGAAACTGTGAATTTAACAGCTTCACTTATTGAAATTAATCTTATAAACAATGCCTTCGCTAACTATTTAGATATACAGATACATATTACGATACTTTAAAAATGTTGAAGCATTCATAGAATGTTCATTATTCGAAGGGTTCGACTTCAAGCTTTTAATAATTTGAATTCTTCTATTTATATTTTGTCCTTTTTAAACTTTAGAAATGTGTGATCTTAACAATATTGTCTTGTCATCAGGAATATGTGTGTCCGTACAAATCATAATATTAAGATTGACAAGGTATGGCCGAAAAATATGTCAAGTGGTTGCTAGCCTTCTTTGGCGACAATTGTCACAAATTTGTTCGTCTCAATTTCAATCATCCTTATCAAAGCGAAAAAAAAAATCTATTTGGAAATTTCTTTGCTTTCCCACTAGCACATAATTACTTTTCCCGAAGTGATTTAAACGAAGAAACTAATGTTTTGTGAAATATTTTAATATATTCAAATGTATTTCAGTCAATAAAATACGAAAAACTCAAAACAAATTCGCTGGAAATGATATTTTCACCCCATTACGTAGCAACACAAAAAATTCCTTTTGAATGGCCATACTTTGTTATCTTTGTATCATGCGTTCATATTATGTATGTTTCATGTCGATCAGATTCCAAGATTTGACCCTACCTAACAAGGGAAGTTCAATAAAAATGTTTAAAAATCCGTAATCCTAAACTGTAAGTCCCCAAGATACCATATTGAATATCTAAATTTTTATTAAAAAATGGGTAGTTTGCTACCCCGGAATACCGATATCGATTTTGAGTCAAATCCGACCATAAATTTTAAAATTCCTATTTCTTAATTTTGACCAAAAATTCGTAATTTGCAACCATGAATCAAGGATCAACTAACGAGTTTGAGTCAAACCGAAAAAATTTCATGCAAGATCTATGTATATAATATACAGTATTGTGGAAAGCAATAGCAACTATATTTCAATAAAAAGAAAAATTCCAACTGCAAAGAATTTTCAGCTACCGGGGATTTTT
Source organism: Dioctria linearis (assembly GCA_963930735.1). Lineage (NCBI taxonomy): Eukaryota > Metazoa > Arthropoda > Insecta > Diptera > Asilidae > Dioctria > Dioctria linearis. The sequence goes on from OZ005742.1 coordinate 25,555,163, forward strand.
TCTATGGAACCTTTGCACATTTATGCAAAAACAGATACTACTAGTGATTTCTGATCAGTTTACTTGATAAGATCGCTTGAATTTTCCTTATTATGGCGCAAAATAAGCTTTATAATACAGTGAAAACTTTCTATAAAGAAAAACTCTTTATAAACACTAGTAATTTAACTTGGTTGGTTTGCCTACGAATCAATATATTAATTCACCCTCTGTAACAAAGTGACACCACCTGACGGTTTTGTGAAATTATTCTTTTGTTTATTGTGATTATTGCCTTTAATAAAAACTGAATCGGTGGTTAGGGGGTGATTTAAATTACAAATCAGATGTACAAATTATATTTGTAAATCCGCTTATAGTTTTCAACCAATGAAAATCATTTGATGTCGCTGTCCTGCTGCTGCCGTGTCAATGTAATTCAGACTTTACCACCGAGTCAGTCAGTGATAACCTGATGCCTGATACCTGTTTATTGTGATTTATATTGTCTAAGCATTCATATTTTGTTGTTAGTTTTTTTACTTATTCCTTATAACGAAAGAAATTACTCGGTCCCTTGGGTTTCGTTATATAGAGTTTTCACGTAATTTTAAGTCAAAACTAATTGAAGAGTATTGTAGTGGGCCTTCTCAAATGTTTATCGGAAAAATATATAATTTCAATAAATCTACAATTTCACGACTTATTAAGAAATATAAAATGACGAGAAATACGAACACGCTGCATTTGTCTGGACGACCGCAAAAAACTGCAAGCCACACGGCAAGAGAATTAGTGCTGTAATTAATAAAGAACCGTTTGTGACGTCAAACGATAATGTAAGAAAGTTAAATTTAAGCATAGTTGCTAGTACAGTCCGGAGGCGCGGTTTGGAGAATAAGTTAAGAAAATGTAGACCCATTTCCAAAAAAAAGGTGAATTTAATACCGTGAACTACTGCTTTACATTAATTTTAATTTATAGGTTGAATTTTGCAAGAACACATTTGAATTGGTCCATTGATAAGAGAAAAATAGCCCTTTTCAGGGACGAGTCCATATTTAATTTAATTCACTCCGACGAAATGAGTAGTATACGACGACTAAAAGCTGAACGACTCAATCCATGATATTGCAAGGTCACAACCAAGCATGGTGGGGATCTGTTTTTCAGCTAATGGACTAGAATATTTCTACAAATTAAAAGAAATAATGGGTCGCTTGAAATATAAGGAAGTTTTAGAAAAGGTTATGTTGCTCTATGTCGAATAACAAATGCCGCTTCGATGGGACAGGAACAGAATAATAAGAATGGGATTCAAGCTCTTGATTAGTTGGTCCAATCAGAATCCTATTGAGTGCCTCTTCGGATACCTGAGTCAGAATTAATGTAAACAATGAAAAAAGAACGGGAAATTTTACATGAGAGCACAATTCTGATTTAATAGCGTCTATACTACGAAGATGTCCTGAAGTAATTAAAATCAAAGGCCATTATACGCAATCTGAGAAAGGGGTCCTTATTATAAAGTGGCTTTAGTATTGCACACTTCAAAATGCAGAAGCCTGCCATTTTTAGAGTTCCGTACCCAAAGGGTAAAAACGGGAACCTTATTACTAAGAATCCGATGTAGAGAAAATAATAAAGTTGCAATGACTTGCATCTTTACAGGGTGTCAAAATTGATAAAGTTTCGGGCAAAATTTGGCAGGCTTAGCGTTTTGTAAGAATTAAAGTCATTGCACCTAGATTATTTTCTCTATGCTTTCAAAGATTTGTCTCCTTCAGTAGCTCATTTCTGTAACTATCAAATAGAAAAATGTCAACTGCAATTCTCTATTTCACGTCATTTTGTTGTTATTCTCCACCACTGTGTTTCTGTATGCAACTATTGTCTATTATGCCTACTACTCTATTCACCATATGAATAGACAACTAGAAGTGTTTCTCAAATGCTGTTTCATAATCGAAGGTTTCTTTACATCCTATACAACTAACCTTGCCTTTCTCAACTAGTATATACAAACGAATAATATCAACTAGTAGAGTTAAGGATGGTGAATTTGCTTGACGTCATTGAATAGAGAATTTTCTCAACTAAAGTTAGAGTCAATTCAATTCGCAAACTCTTGTGTTCTACAATTCACTGCACGGAACCAAAACAACAGATAATTTATCTATGATATAAAAATGGGTCTGAGACAGGCCCATTATTGACAGGGATACAAAATTGACTAGTACTGCAATATGAGAAACAATAGTTCTATAACATAATTTTCTGACCACTCTCAACCTACTTTCGAATACTTCTTTCAATTTTATGTGCTTTCACGTTAGAACCTACCAGTTTTGTCTTTTATTCTGGTTACCAAACGTTTTGGTTGTGTCTTGCAAGTGAAACAAGAGCGTAATAAGCATTGTGGAACAATTTAACATTTTAAAATAGAATTTACTCATCGAATAATTTTATAAGCAAAGGAAATTCTCCAGTAATTCTAATGTTTAGAATCTAATTATAAAAGAAAAAAAAAACACCCCAAATTATTCAATTTCGTAATGTGCGTCTATTCAAAATTAAGCTTTAAAAACGTTCCTATTTAAATGAAGTAGGCAACTAGGTATGTGAACAGTAAGTGGGGCTATTGTTCAGATAGTGAACGCATAGTGGAAGGTGAATATTTACTTAATTTATTTACAAAATCATTGGAAAATTTGACATTGGTCAAATTAAACAAACCTATACTGTCGAGTTTTTTGAATCCACACTTTTCAGCTGTGACGACCAACTGATGCGCATGAGCATTCACAAAACATGTGAAAAAAATTTTCAACGCAACGACCTGTACAAAAGTATTGTCGTATTGTCATGCGGTGACATAATAAAAATTTTACGCGTGATACACAAATTCCTGCAATTATTTCAAAAAAGCACGCCTAATAACTCTTGCGCTTGTTTTATTTTTAAATTGAATTTTTCATGGATACAAGTTCAAGTCGATGAGTCTAGATTTGATGTGTTTAATTTACACAGAATATCACTCACAAAAAAAAAACTTACCTCTTTTAGTTCCCTTTCAATTTCACCAGCTCTGATAACGAGAGGACCACGAACGGCATACTCCATCGTTATGATGTTCGGATTGATGGTCTCCACCGACACACATCTGCTCCTTTCGGTTGACATTTTTCGATTTAATTGAATTAAGTTTTCCGGTGATTTTAATTTTGGTGAAAAACTTGAATTTTGCGAAAACAGCGACTGAGAAACAGCATCCGCGGACAGCGTTCCCGTGACTGATGTGCGCGCATTTACAGAACTGTGACTGTGGCTGTCGCCTTCGTATCTATGGTGATTCTGATTACTCCCATTTTCATTTGTACTTTTCCAGCGGCGGAGTTCATGAGCTGCTGTACTTATACCGGCACCATGATGTAGGGCAACCAGCTGGAAAGCAGGGTTGTTTAACACAGTCCGCTGGACAGTGAACATATTGAAGAACGCCTCTGTCGCACTCCGTTAAAATGATCAACTATTTTGTTTGATACCGTACACGAACACGCCTGCCTTTCTAATAAAGCTTTAATCGTCGAATATTCTGCTCTTGCGAAAGTAGTGCTTGAAATCCTCACCTTATCGAATGGGGGCAAGTTTATATTCTGTTGGAGCTTTTATAATTCCGCGAGTCTGAAATGAAAAATAAAAATTACATTGTGAGGATAGGTAAATTTATTGTGCTGCTTGCATCAGGAGGTGATAATATATATTTAATGTAATTTGCGAATTGCATTAAATAGGTGAGTGATATGGGATGATATACTTAAATATTTACAATAGAAGAATATTGAAAAACAGACAATTTATGTTGCCGATCAAAATGTAGTACCTACCTATGCAGATTCCTCGTTTTGAATCAAACTAGTGGCACTATTACTAATAAGAAATCGAATCAGTTTAAAATGTGCTATGCGAATGTCCTGCTCTGGCGATTAAAAGAGGAGTGCTACTTGGTAGTAACTTCTTTTCGGAATTAAAAGAGCTGCAAGTTCTAGTGCTTAAATGTATCATGAGATTCTATAGTGAAGCAGGGTTGATCTAGGGTTGACTTCGGGAGAGGATTCCCATGAATGTATGGGACACAATGGGCCCAGAAGTTGTCTAAATGATGCAGGTTAGGACTCTAAGGCCTACTATTCTAAAATAGTCTGTCAAAATGTTGGCCAAAAGCATTATAAAGGGTGTCTCAAAATGTTTTTCGTTTTTGAAACTTGAAAACTTGAAAAATAAAACGCCAGAATTTGCTTAGACTCGTTTTAAAGGGCAATTTTTGAATTTTTATTTACGAAAAAGAACCATTTGTGAAATACCATCCGCGTATTTACACTCATTTAGCCTGGAACTGAAATTTTCAATCACTCACTGGATCATCACTCTTAGGGCCGTATCACCAAGCCATTTAATTGAAATTTAATTTAATTTCTGTTTTAGTACACCCGTTAGAGAGGGTTAGGGCTCACTTAAATTAAAATTAAAGTTATATATGCGTTATTACAACATAAAATAACCCAAATTAAACTTTAATTTAATTTTAAGTGTGCCCTAACCCTCTCTTACAGGAGTACTAAAACAGAATTTAAATTAAATTTCAATTAAATTGCTTGATGAATACGGCCCTTAGAATAGCGTTGATTTCGTCTCTGATGCTCTGTTTTAAAACATTCAAGTTGGGTGGTACAGGGTTGAAAACTTTTAAATCTGGATTCCTCGGTAGCCAGTTGATGTCTCCTCGGCGACTAATTACTCTTACAATGAATAAATTGTGAAGGTCAGCTAACGGCTCATCTTGCTCCATCTTGCTGGAAAAATGTGTTTCGCTTATAACCAATCTGACTTTGCATTTCTGGAATATCGATTAGAATTAACGGTCTGAGCGCCACCACGTTATCCTGTTATAGTCGTAGCATATAGCAGTATGCTACACTGTAGCTAGCAGTAGTATGCACTATGTGACACACGTTTGGCACGACCACACGATCTGACCCTGGCTGATGCATAACCCCGAGCGAGAGTGACAGAGAAGAAGAACAATCCGAGTGGCCGGTAAATGGCTGCCAAGTGTTTTTTTTTTTTGATTGGCAGAGGACTTGAGAACAAAAAGTAGCTCGACATTTATTATCAATAGTTGAGAGAGTGAGTACAATTTTTTATCGGTAGAAGACGAAGGCTGCTGGCAGAAAGTGGAGAACGAAAAAGATTGTTGGTTAAATGGCGAAAAACTAAAAGTAAAACCAAAAAGTGCTAAAACGAGGAAAATGAAGCGAAGAATAATGACGGCATCCAACAAGTTTGTACGAAACAGCAGAAAGTGGAGTGTATAACTCCTAGAGCAAAACGAAGGAGACATAAAAGGACTCCAGTAGGTTGGAGAACATTCTTCGGATATTTTGCGACGTGGAACCATTTCCATTCTCACGAAAATATTATTTTGACCAATTATTGGGGTGGCTGATGAGGACGAATTATTACTCTTCCCGAAGCTGTGTTACATACTCAGAGTTGTAGCTGCCCAAATCTTGGTAAAAATAGCGGCTGGAGATATTTACAAGAAGGAATCGAGCCCGACGAGGTTAGCAGGTACAAAGTGGCTAAAATAGTGGCCCCCTACAAGTTAGTAATATGAAGAAGAAATCACCGTTTTTGTCTTAGAGTAGTTTTTATAAATTAACAGAAAGAACCGGACGTTCGCGTATAGATAAATTTTGTGTTGAAATAATTCTTTGCACAACGAGAGTTCCAAGTTTCACAAGTATTTCTAATTTCTAACCATTATTAAGGAACTCATTAACGTAACTTCAATGCCAATTAGATGTTCCAGTTTTGTTGAGCATGTAACCTTGGCATTAATCCTTGCCAGAGAAACTTATTGAAACCATCGTTCTGAAAGATTTTGCTAAATTTTAGTATTGAATATAATTAGGTATTTTCCTAGAATAAGTAAATTGAAAACTGAATGTCAAATGTTGCTAAACAATGGCTACAGGAGTTTGCTAAAGACATTCGCTACCATAAATTTCTCTAAAAATTGTTTAAGTAGTTATTCCAAGATATTTCATTAGTTTAGTAGGTACATATATGGAAGTTGGAAGCTCAAAAATATGCCACGCCATTGGACGGGGGAAGGTGCTATCATAAACTTGTGCCCAATTCTCATCTCTGATATAATCGAGTGATATAGTAGATATTCATAACGACAATTCACGTCCAAGGCTCGGCTACTATCGTTAGCTGAAAGAAAACTTTACCGACATACATGTATACGGGTTGTAATTTTCATATCATATATGACCTTAGTAATTTTGTTGGTATTCCCGCGTTCAAATAAGATAACGTTACCGTAAAAGTATTAATTTTGTTGGGAATTTTCGACCAAATTGAAGGAACCTTGTGACATTTCCTAAACGGGGAGAACCGAAGCTAAGTTTTTTTGAACAGATTGTTGATAACTATTATCACGTGTAGACAATAGGTTCGCGATATCTTTGAACCTTACTTAGAATATACCCCAAGAGGGAAGTACAGTGTTTCACCTTAGTATATTCCAGCCATTGTATACGACATGTAGATAGTGCCATAGCACTCTACTTTGTAGTCTTCAAGCACTGTATGCATTTTTTTTTGTCAAACATTTTTAACTAAAGAATTTTTATAACGTTATGACGTTATGAGTTTCAATTTTTCCTTCACTCTCTTGGAACCCTCTTCGAGATGAGGGTTGAGTAGGTCCGCTCCTCCACTTCCCTTTTACAGATCATCAATAGGGACACTGGGAAACATTTGCTGCCCTCAGATTCGTATGGGCGGATGGAGCAAGGCAGCTGAAGGCATACCACCTGCGCCTTCACGTGGGTAATGGTAAGTGTTGTAAGGGTCCCTTCAGAACCGGATGTGTGCTTCTTTTTTTGTTTGAAAGGCACGATTTGTTTTTTTGTATATGGCAGGCGGAAGCGTCAGGTCTTCGTGGAACCCCTCCACACTCTCCGCCAATAGCCGAGGTGAGTTAGCGTGCCGCCCAGCACTTCAACGCTGTCCGCCGAGTGATCTGTCTGCTCATGCTGGCAGTTCAATCAATCAATAATTTTATTTACCTAATTTGTACACAAGATTAGAAATCTTATACTAGTTCAATGCAAAGTACGGCTAGGTTAGCTAGTAAGCTACAAAATAAAATTAAAATAATAAGAGAGAGAAAAATATAACGTAATACTTACAATATATTAGAAAAATAGAAAGGGAAAGAAAAGAAAAACATAGTGGAAAAATAAGAAGAAAAGAGTTCAACACAATCAGCTAGTAATTAGTGAAATACAATTACGTTATAAGCTGCTTAAATTCACTGAGAGAAGTACCACTCTGTGCATGGGGGGGTAGGGAATTCCAAAGGCGTGCAACCTGGACAAAGTAAGATCCCTCAAGAATGGATGAATTGAAACGTGGAATTAGAAGTTTAAGTCCTCTCAGGGACTTCAGAAAATTGACGTTACAAAAAAGATACTCTGGCTCACCTGTTCGAATAAGATTATGCAGGAAAATCAGTGCTTTACCCTTTAGGTACGAATCTAGAGTACAACCCAAAATCAATGATCTACATATAAGGAGAGATATGAGCAGAATGATGCAAACCGAAAGCAAACCGTATACAGTCGTTGAAAGCAACCTCAAGCTTTCGATTGCCAACTGAATCAGTCTCATGTATATTAAAGTACCATAAGCAAAAAGAGGCACCGAAAGTGTCCTAACTAGTCTCAAACGGAAATCGACGGGAAGTATATTTGCAGACAGCCAGAGCCTCCTAAGCCCACCATAGATTTGATATGATCACAGCACCTCAAACGATTATTAATCTTCACTCCCAGATTGGTTATACAGTTTACATAAAGTAGTTCCACTTTATTAAGCATAATTGGGGGAAGATCCTCAATATTAAGATCAGAATTAGAGAGGGATATACATTGCGGTTTATTGGTTAAGAAGCAGTTGATTATCAATTGCCCACCTAAAAATTTCTGAGAGATCATCGTTTACTCTGCAAATACAGTCCTCAATCAGTCCACGAGGTCTACATATGTACAACTGTATATCATCCGCATACAGGTGCAATTGAACATCATGCACGACATCACATAAATCGTTAATGTAGCGACTAAAGAGAAGACGTCCTAAGACTGAACCTTGAGGAACTCCACATGTTAAATGCATTAGGACTTCACGTCCAATCTAGTCACTCCATAGTTTCAAAGAACAAAGAACATAAGAATCGTCGTTTTTATAAAACGCTCTCACACGAAATGTGTGTTGTGGTCCTGTTAAACGATCCATTGCTATGAAACTAAACAAGACAACCTTTTTTTTGTAAGTTTAATTATAACACAAAATGCCGTACAGGGAGCAAGCTAGAATCTGTCACGAAACAGTTCTGATAAACCCTTTTTGTAGGCTTGAAATCCACTTTAAACTCAAGTAGGCGTTTTGGTTGAATTAATTTCAATTACTTGACTCCATAGTTTCATAACAATCCTCGAAAAAGTATGGTCCGATAATTCCTTGACTTGATATGGCAGCCCAAACGACAACCTCAGGAGAGTGTAGTGATTTCTGATGCAGTTTCAGTGGACTATCGGAAGTCCAATATCTACAATTTTGTTTATTCACGTGGCCGTTGATGTGAAAATTGGATTCATCGGAGAACAAAGAACATAAGAATCGTCGTTTTTATAAAACGCTCTCACACGAAATGTGTGTTGTGGTCCTGTTAAACGATCCATTGCTATGAAACTAAACAAGACAACCTTTTTTTTGTAAGTTTAATTATAACACAAAATGCCGTACAGGGAGCAAGCTAGAATCTGTCACGAAACAGTTCTGATAAACCCTTTTTGTAGACTTGAAATCTTCTTCTTGTCCTCTTTGCCGGTTTCATAGCTCGCGGAAATGAAAAATGTTCAAGAACATGAATTTTTTCAAGTAAATCGAACAAAGTTTTGTGATTTATTATGACTCAAGTATACCCGAAGTCAATACGAGTTTACTTGATATTTTGATTACTTGATCTCTACTTGAAGTAGGTATTATGTATAAAAATGGTCAAGAAATGTTTAAGACATTTTTTCTGTTGCTATTTCTTAATATCCTTGTGTATAGAATTATATAATGGTTACGAAAAAGTTTTAAAATAACTCACTAGCCTTAGACACCGTCGAAAAGGACACAATTCAAAAAAATTTGAAAAATTTCTTGGGGGAATAAATGAATAAAATTCTTAACAAAAATTTTTTTCTCTAGCATATCGTGCTTTAGTATTAAGCCACTGACATGTATATAAATAGACTGACTGATCTCCTGTTTCATGTGGCACCAGTTTTGATTTCAGAAAGTATGCTCTCAGTCAGTACGTTTAGATAAATACTTGAGTATACTTGACTTGAAATCCACTTGAAACTCAAGTACGGTTTTTGGTTGAATTAATTCCAATTACTTGACTTGAAATTTACTTGAAGTGACATTTTACCTTTGACAACTCTTCATTAACTTCAATACAGATTGCGGATTTTTAGATAAATATCTTGAGAAAAGTGCTAAAAATCACAGTCTGAATTATCTTCTTCTTGTTCCTCTTTGCTGTTCTCATATTTCGCACAAATGAAAATTTTCAAGTACTGAAGTTGCGTTTACATGAATTTTTTCAAGTAAATCCAACAAAATTTTGTGATTTACTTGACTCAAGTATACTTGAAGTCAATGTGCGTTTATATTATATTCTGATTACTTGATCTCTACTTGAAGTATACTTCAAGTATTCATGTAAACGTACTGACTGTCAATGCTACCAACTGTCGTAAAATGGTCCTATATTTAAATTATTTGGGAATTTACTAATGTGCATGTCAGTGGGATTTACCGAATTTACCACAAAAGTATTTGGGACTATTTGTATTGTTAAATTTTAATTATGAGCCGAAGGAAGTGCTTTTTACAAGGCGTTTTGATTACCAAGTTACAAGTTCTGGAAATATCGCTGAACTGCAAGCAATTTCTCGTTCCCAATCGTAACAGTTCAGTGGGAAAGTATGCTCTCACGAAAAGAGACAGGAATATGAAAGTGGTGCCAAAGTAAAGGATATGATTCACACAAAAGCAGTAGGATTTCAGACATTTTCAATAGAATTGGTGATGTCTTTTGTTTTTATTGATCTAAAATATCTTGAGCTAAGGGGACATTTTATTTCTTAATTTAAAATTGTGAAATTTTACAAAGTGAATGGACATACGAGGAAGGAACTAAAGGAGAAAAATAATTAGCCTTATTCTATTTGAGAGAATTGACATGGTTTTGTAATTCGAAAAGTTTATCATGACTGAAATAAAATTTCAAATAAACAACATCACAGATCGATATGTTTTTATTATACCCATCTCTATTATACACTTAATTCATCGCATTAACAAAAAATAACTTATTCTAGTAAAAGCACCTAAACAACATTTCATTATAAGTTCTTCTTCTAAAATAAGTCTTCTCATACATGCATTTAAAAAAAAAAGTTGTATAATATTAAAATTCAATAAATATTTTGAATAATGGGTGTTGCTTTGCATCTTCGTGGGATTGATTCGACTAAATACCTATCTACTAACTGAAATAGACCTCTACGTAATTTGATTCTTTTCATAATTGATCTTTATTTTGGGGATACTCTATCTGCATACATCTATAAATTTTTAATATATCGATTGGGGCGGCCAGTTCAAAAAATGTCCTTTGTTATCATCGAACCACTACCTAGCTTTGTGGGCGGGGTGTTTAGCTTTCATTAATAGTAAATATCATTGCGAAGACATTTTATCCTTTCTTTATACAATTAGAAATGATTATGTTTTTCACGATATTGACAGTGTAGATAAACAGTCATTATTTTTATGGATTTACTTCCCATTAAAAAATCTATCCACGTGTAAACGAACCGTGTTTTCCCCTTGCAATTGCATTTATAATATATATAATGTTTTCTATAAATGAAGTGGACACTATAAGCACAGTATATTTATACAGTAGAACAACTTAGAATAAACTACTGAGAATTTTAGGATTTTAATTTAAAAATAAAACACCTCAAAATTTCTCCCAAGGAGCTGCCCGATTTGTCTCACTTTCGAACTTAATTTTACTTTTTTTTAAAGTTCGCGTACAAAATTTCAGCTTTCTAAGTACACGCGCTCTCGAGTTATCGTGCGCACGGACGGACGGCGGACATGCAAAAATCAAAATTCAAAATAATTTTTAATTTTATGCGTGGGTGTCCAATCCATTTTTCTCTACTAGCATTATTTCTGTGCATTACATATGTAGAACCAATGCACATAACTTACTAGAAATCAGGATTTAATCTGTGAATCAATTTTCTCAAAATTAACTGTCGGGTACAGTGCGACGAGAATATCTGCAGTTTTACCCAAATACCTGAACAAATATTATTTGCCTGCTTTGTTACATCTCACCGGCAGCAGAGATGAGTAAAAAAGAACGTATGCGATATTGCAGTTCTTTTGTTCTAACTTCAGATAGAATTAAATTCTCAGTGTCTTGCCGGAACCTGTAAACTTTGTTAAGTTCCTTAAGTTGATAAATATTTGTTCATAAAGTGTGAATCGATTTCGATGAATTGGAGCTCGATGACCAAGAACTTTTAATCATTTTGATAAATTATTCGCTAATAAGTCGATTGACTAGTGACAGTAGGGTAAGGTAGTTTTGATTCCCGCGCTTTATTTCAAATGCGGTAATTGCTTGCATCATGGATTTTATATCATTAATATATATAATCGTCACCGGTCAAATTTAGTTTCAAAATCGAGAGCTTTTTATATTATTGTATGGACATTGACCTTTATAACATATTTAAGGTCAACAGAGTAGTTTGTTTTATGTTAGTAGTGTTCCAAATAATAACCAAAAATACTTTATACTGAAGAAAAAAGATTGAAATTTTATTGTTATTATTTGCATTAAACTTTGAAACCATTACGTACTGACCACAATCAAATTATAGACGTTTTCCCTTTCAATACGATTTCTGATTCTGGTAGACACCATCTAGTCAACATTGAATTCTCAGCCAGACCTCAATGCATTGCTTTAAATTTGCAGTGAAAAGTGTTTTGCATTTTTTGCACTCGAATTTATGTACAGAAATGCCAGGGATCAGCCACCAGTCCCTGTAAACCTGATAATTGAGAATATCAACGATGGGGAAAGCTTCTTCCCAACTTTAACCTTGAATTGAGTTATTTTTAACTCTTTGTGGGAAAAATATTTACAAAATAAACAAAAAGTATGCTCATGCTTACACCGGCTGCACCTGCACTTTTTCGTTGTTATGTCATCGACTCCCAACTCAGTCCCAGAATCACAAGGGATGTCAAAAAATTCACTCCTCCTTGATTGCGAATCCAGAAGTAAATAAGAACACGGGTCGTGCGTGAATGTGAAGAGATCATATTCCAATTGGATTTTTCTTATACAACTACAGATAACCCGTAGAACGATTTAATTTCAAGTTCACTGATAACATAAAGCCAAGCCAAGACGTAAATATTATCTGGGCCAAAGATTTCAAGAGATTTTATAACTTCTGCGAGTGACTTAGGAATTTTTCACATAATCACGTACCTACCTTTAGGATTCCAGGGAGATAGGTTTCTGTCAAACAATTCACTCAGTTTCTTGTTGGTTATTTACAAATATAAATAGCACTTTTGAAAAATCACTTGCCGCAACACAATGAACACGGTAAGCCGCCACTTATAAAACAAATTACAACACTTCTGTCCGACAGGAAAGCAATGTAAATGTAACACCGAACCGAAGCATGAATAAGAGAACTTTTAAATTGAGGCATGAAAAACGACAGAGATGAAAATATTTAAAAGCTCTGTAAATTAGTATTAGTTTAGAAGAGCTTAAAAGCACCTCAAAGCTTGCTTTCCATAAGGGCTATAAGAGGAAGGAACATAATTTTTTCTAAATGCAAACCCCCATGCATGCAAAACGTTCAACTACATATTTGTAATCAGCTGATTATGTCAAATATATCGCACACAAATATATTCGTTGATCAGTAAATCGCACGAGCACAAATCCATTGACCAGCCGCATCCCAAGTAAAACATATGAAGCCAACCTATATATATTGAAATTGGCTACCCGCAACTGTGTACAAATAATGTGTTTAAACAAAAAAAAATTGAACAGCCGCTCGCATTCGATTCGTCAAAAATTTTAATTTGAAAGGTACTTTTAAAGTTGAATTTGTTGAATGAAAAGTACATTTAACATATTTTTATTTTCTCCTGCGAATGTAAAATAGTGTTCTTGTTGAGTGAGATTATTAAAGTGCTAAAAATCTTCTTATATCTTATAATTAGGGACTAGGAGCAAATTTGGTAGCGGCTTTTGTATTTGAAAAGCTGTCTCGGGTTTTCTTCTGATTGCTAAATATGCTCAGCATATTCCAGTTTTGTTATTGCCTGTGCTTCTGTTAAATACTTATATAGATTTTTTTTTAAATTATTACTGATTTCAGAGTGGTTCGCGATATGGGATGGCAAGTCACATTCCTATTGCCTGTGCTTATAGAGGCTGGCGTATTCGCTGAAACACTTTGCATTGCTCACATTCGTAGGGTTTCTCTCCAGAATGAATTCGCAGATGCTTCTTCATATTCGTAAGTGGCATGAAGGACTTGCCGCAGTCTTCAAAGATGCATTTATACGGTCGTTCTCTTGTGTGTGTTTTCTCCAATGCGTCGTTATATCACATCCTGCGAAAATCCGCAATCCCAAAACTCCTGAGATGACAGGGTTGTGGAGCTTGTTGAGCAGTTATTAAAAAGGCTATGAAGTTTTGTATACAAAGACCTCTTAACTGAATATTGATTTTCAATTTTCAAACAGAATAAAGCGTTTAATATTGTATTGCCTTCGATCTACTGCATATTTTTACTGCAATCTGCTGCTAATTTACGTTTGTAAACACTTCGTCAAAACGGAGTTCGAAATCTGAGAAAGGAATTGTGTGGTAAGCCTTTTGGGACTAAACAAGCCAACCTTGAAAGCTCTGGTGTCAATTCTCACTAGGAACTCTTTTCTCATGAGCTAGTTACCTATACAGGATAAGACTTGTTGATAATCCAATATGCACTGGGTTGCGGAGAGGAATCGAAAAAATACCGCCTTTTTGTTTGTTGCAATTTGCACTTTTCGACACAGCGAAGGTCAGTGTTGGTTATTTCTGATCTCCTACCACAGAAGTTCGATGCATTGAAGATGCAGAAAAAATTGAACTTTTCGACCTAGCGATTAGAGAGGTCTCATCAGTGTGGTTTAATCTTTAACACAAAATGGTTTTACTATATTATTTTATTTGATTTGCACTTATAAAAATTGTTTCGAGGTATATAGGAATGGATATTCATATTTATCCTTCCTCTTGATTCCAAACAATTACCGTAGAAATGTACGCTTTGTGAAAAACATTTTTATGAAAAGGACATTAAAACTTAGAGGAATATTTTGAATAAATGAGCCCTATCGAAGCCATTTAATTCGGCTGTTCGTTCTACTCAGAAACAAACAGCGTCGGAGTATGTTTAACAATACTGGGTACTTAACATAGCACAAAGTTGTGAATACCGACCAAGTTGTCAATAAAACACATATGCCAGAAATTGTAAAATGCCAAAAATTTTAAAATCTCAGTTTCCTTTTCCTGAGACAACCTATTTACAATTCCCCTGAAAATCAAGATTTGGGAAGCCTTCTTGCAAAAAGCAGGGAGGATGTAAAATAAAGATACGACTAAGTGGACTGATAAAGAAAAGGCGTTCGCGTTAAACTTTTATATGTAATAAATCTCAGCACTAATATACAGAAATTCGGGTTTTTTAATGCTGCCTTCCGTAAACACCATTCTATGACATTCTATGGTGAGACTTGAAATAGTTTCAACGTCGTCTGAAATATACTGAAACAGAAAATTTCTGAGTTGACAGAGTTGACGTTATGCCCAATGTTTGACGAAATGGTAACCAAAGCTGAATTGGAGATGGTTTGATAGATTTAGGATTTAGGTTCTTTAGGCCGCAAAGACATTTCGAGTATCCTCGTGCTGATGGTAAGAGGGTCTTAGCTGTACATAGGGTACGTGGTAGGTTCCGCTTCCGGTAATATGTCGGTTTCGATATTAAAGTAATCACCAGTTAGACCACGGTCTAACAATAGATTGGATTTTAGGTAACATGTAGGACGAAACATCTTGGAATATTTCGTAAGGTTTTTGAATGATGGAAACATTACAGCCAAAACACATATTGACCCCAAACAATTTAACCAATGCCGGTAAAGCTAACGACACAGATATTTACTTGGTTTGCCGCGATCTTGGCAACGGAGTTTGGATTATTTCCCAAAATCTGCAGAAAAATTACGTGGTGCATAAGACCAGTACATTGGTTCGATGGACTAATACAAACCATAAATTTATGTTCTACGTAGGCTAGGGGCGATTAAAAAGAGATGCAGTGCAGGACTATGCAATTACTTCCCTTAAGTCCCCTCTGGAAAATCTATTTTTGATGATAGAATTATAGGACGTATGAGCTATGAGTGAAACCGTTCTGTGTATGGATCATTATAGGAATCAAATTCTATTGTATTCCAATGATTCTAATCCGTCGGAATTCTTTCGTCACAATATCTCAGAGCTTAAAGGGGGTTGAAACTGACTCAGAAGAAACCCATTGCCAATGCAGTAAAGCTAGTTGCTCGTAGTTGTTCGACGATTTTGAAAGTACTCCGAAAAGTTTTGTACTTCTTCGAGGTTATATTTCTTTGGATAGATATCTTTCAAAAATGTAAGAACAAAGTGTGAGTTATGATTGATAACTTTGCGTAGCCAAAAGCATACGACAACTGATAAAAAGGATCGAATCTAATCAATACTGACCATTAAAGTTTTGAACAAAATCTATGAAGAATTCTCGAAATTTTTTCATCAATAAATAGAGAAAAATTTTAAATGAGAAAATGCTTTCAACAGCGGCCACACAAGACTGCTGTTAAATATGTTTTGGATTGTATGTGTTAATTAGGGCAAGACCTAAATACAACTAATAAGACAATTACCAATCTCCCAGAATTCTCCAACGTTCTGTCTTATTAGTTGTATTTATTTTACCATTAAGGCGTCTAAGTCTTGCCCTAATTAATGCCACTAAAACATATTTAACCATTGACTGATTACGTGGTGATGAAAAACCTTAGAAAATTCTTCATAGATTTTGTCCAAATCCTTTTGAAAATGAATGGTCGGTATTGTATTAAATACCGAATCGAGTCTTTTCATCTCAATCAGCGTATGCTTTTCGCTACGAGCAGCATCGTTATCAATCATGTATTTGCTACAAGACTCACACTTTGTTCGTCTTGACACCGTTTTTGCAAGAGTCCAAAGAAATAAAGCCTCGAAGATGTACAAAATTCCTCTTCAGGGCTACTTTCTAAATCATCGAAAATTTCCTGAGATATATCAGCATCAGAGATATAGCCCTCTGCAACTGCTTCACTACCTTCGCAATGGGTTTCTTGTGAATCTACAGTTTCAACATCTTTTAAGCAATTTATGAATTCGGTATTGAACCTCAATAAATTGTTCGAGATATTCTGCCGACTAAAGCACTCCGACGGCAATACATTGGAATAATTGGAATAAAATAGAATTTGTTTCAAATTCCTGTATGATCCATATACAGACGGGTTTTGCTCATACGTCTTGAAGTCTCTGATCATTAAAAATAGATCTTCCAGAGGGTCTTGGTTTAACCGAGAAGTAATTATATAGTCCTGCTTCTTTTTTCTTAAATCATCCCCTAGCATGCGTACCACATTTTATGGTTTGTATTAGTCCATCATTCTTCCTGTATGAACCCATGTGTCGATCCATAAGTTTGCTGCAGCAAGATTTTCAATCGCACTTATGTTCCTCTGCGATATAGCAATTCTCACAGGATTCTTACTGAATTGTGCAACCTTATTCAGCTGGTCAAATAGTGTATTCATGTTTGCAATAAACTCTGCAGTATTACTTGCACATAATTCTTCTGCTGATTGCGGGAAACAATCCAAGCTTACCGCTGCCAAAATCGCGGAAGCAACCGAGTGGCTAAATACCTGTGGCGCAAGCTTTACAGGTACTCGGTTAAAATATGTGGGGTCAATATGGATATCAGTAAGCCGATGCATAGCTTTGATGCTTCCATTATCCATATCATAAACCTTCCGAATTATATCCCAAGATATTTCGCCTCCGTTAGAAATAATGTCGCTGTTATACAAATTATTCCTAACAGTCTTGATGAGATGTGGTACATCATAACAGGCATATATTTTCTTCAAATAAAAAAAAAGGATTTTCGCGCATACAACCTAAAAGCCTATAGCACAATCTATTGCTAGATCCCTGGTCGCAAGTGATTGCTTTAATATCCAAACCTATATCAAATAATTTGGGAATCGAGTCATTTATTATTAATTTTAAGTCAGCACCGGAGACGGGACCCGCCACGTATCCTACAACTTGACAACAAATTTTATTTAATCCTCTTACCATCAGCATTTGGTATTAAACTCCAATTCAGGTTTAATAATCATTTCGTCAAAAAGTAAGACACAACGTCTATCAACCTCTGATAATTCAGAAATTTTCTGATTCACTACATTTAAGACGACGTTTGAAACACCAGTGTTAAAACTCACCCTCGAATGCGATTCAAGGATGGTGTTTACCGCAGGCATTAAAAACCCCGAGTTCAACATTTCTGTATAGAATGCTGGTGATTTATAATAAAAGTTTAATGCTAAGTCTGTTTCCTTAGCAGTCGTACAAATACCTTTACATCCTGGCTTTTACCTTCAAGCAGGCTTTCCAAATCTTGATTGGAATTGTAAATAGGACTACAAAACTGAGGTTCTAAAATTCTTGTTGAATTTTTTATTTCCTCGCATGTTTTGGGACTCCCAATTTTATTGACAACTAGGTCGGCGCGGTCGGTCCGGCTATATGAAGTAAGCATTGCTAAACATACTTCGTCCATGCTGGTTTCTGAACAGGAACATATGTTTGAATCAAATGGCTTTGGGAAGGCTGATTTATTCAAAAGGCTTTGAGCACCACCATATTGTTGGATGTGCGCGTCGTAAAAATGCTTTTCACAAAGCCTTTTCTTCTTACCACATTGTTGCGAATTGCCACTATGGCGCAACCAAACACTTCTACGGCAATCGTTCGGAATCAAGAAAAAGGATGATGAAGATCCCTTCATATATACCCCGAAACAATTTTTGTATGCGCAACAACTAAAATATGACATGATTCTGAAACCAGCAATATATGAAATGAAACCAAAATTTGTTTTTCAAATAAATTACAAAGTGGAAATAAATTGAATGCTGAAAAAACCAATATACAATATATGTAAAGCCCAAAGTTGGTATAAATACAAATCATTGGTTTTTGAATTGCGAAAAAACCAATCTATGTAAAGCCCAAAGCTGGTATAACTTACAAATGGAAATTGGTTTTTGAATTGCGAAACAACCAATCTATTTAAAGCCTGAAACTGATTGAATTGCTGAAAAAACCAAAATACAATATATGTAAAGCCCAAAGTTGGTATAAATACAAATCGGAAATTGGTTTTTGAATTGCGAAAAAACCAATATATGTAAAGCCCAAAGCTGGCGTTCATTTTGAGTGGTGGCGGATTTAATGCCGTCTTGAACGATGATGTCATACAAAAATTTAATAAATTGTCTGTATGTATGCAAAATTCTCACGTTACCTCACAGTACGTTGCTATGAACACGGCGGCCATATTGAGTTTGAGTGGTGGCAGATGTGATGCCGTCTTGAACGGTGTTGTCATAATACAAAATTGCTGTATGTTACGTTGCCTCACCTCACAGCAGTGTTGGGAACATGTCGAAAATCCCACATATTGCCCAAATTTCCCCAAATTTAAATAAAAAATTATACACCCTTATACATCCGTCCACAAATAGATAAGACTTCTAAGAATTTCTAAAAGAAGAGTTTTATACTAAAAGGTCTGAGTTGGTCCGTTGGATTTTTAGAAATTCAGAAGAGTTTTATCGATTTGTGGACGGATAGTTTGGTGCGAGATCTTCTGCTTATACATGCATATTTTTACAGTAGAACAATTTGTTGGTCCGGCCAACTCAGATCTCTTAGTACAAAACTCTTCTAGGAAAATTATGGTGATGAGTTTTCCAACAAATTGTTCTACTGTAAAAATGTTTTTCCCACAGTGATGGTTTAGAGGCCAGAAATACCCACAAAATGGGAGTTTTGCCTCACAGCCCGATTGCGATTCTTTACCAGCATGCATGCAGCATGAACTCTGTATTTTTGCCGCCAATTGACCGGAACAGGAACAGAATCCCCCCCTAAAAATAAGTTGTTTTGGATCAACCAACACCAGAGGTTAGAAAGGATTTGAGATTGGCTTCCCAGTAAAGGAAACGTCTGCAGTAACATGTCTGCAGAGTGTCTTCAATGAGACAATTACATAAAATGCACATTCGCAAGAAAGAGAAAACAATTTCAGGCTTGGCGCCATCTATTAGTCAAGTGTTGAAATTGCCCGAAATGTTAAATATATTGAAGACGTGTCTTTAGTTGTGTATTGTGTACGTGATTTTTGTGTGCGCTTTAATGGGAATCCCCCTAGTGTGTTTTATGTGCGCATCGTAATTGTGTAAAGTTGAATTAAAGTGAAGTTTTCGTAAACAAAATCGTAAGTCTGTGAAAAATATTATAATTTAAGGAATTATTAATTTAAGTAGAAGTTTTTGTGATGTCAAAAAATTTTGAGGACTTGTCGAAAAGACAACAAAGGCGAATTATTTCGCGAACGGCCTACCGAAATCTTTATGAAGGTTTTTCGTTGTTTTGTAGTAATAATAATTGCGAAAATAATGTGAACTTACTATCTATAGCCTCAAATATATTAAGTTCGGATGAAGATCAATCGGACGGAGATGATCATGAAAGCGCTAGGGACATTTGTGTTGATACTGTTTCCAGTGATATAAATATAGTTTTACCACCTAGATTAGAAATCCTCAGATTAAATTTATGTGCTTGGGTTTCAGAAAATAAAATATCTGTTGCGGCTACGAACCAATTATTGAATATTTTAAATGAATTTGGTGTAAAAGTTCCCAGAACACGTGATGGTTTATATCCGACAATGGCAAAGCAACCATTATCGATTCAAAAGGGTGCTTCAGGAGAAGTACTGTATATAGGAATCGAGAAAGCGATTCAGAATTTGTACTACACTTCCTTGGAAAATTTGAATACGATTACTTGTGATTTCTATGTTGACGGACTTCCTCTTTATAAAAGTTCCCAGAAGTGCGTTTGGCCTATTCTCGGTTCATTTAGTGGCGAAAAAGACATTCCTCCGTTTGTAATAAGTGTTTGGACTGGTGAAGGCCATCCTTCATCTAATGAAGAATTCTTCAAAGACTTTGTAAATGAGCTTAAATTATTAAAAGTCAACGGTATTTCTGTAACAACATCAGGTAGTAAAAAAAAATTTCAATTAAGATTAATTACGTGCGATTCGCCCGCAAGAGCTTTTTGTAAAACAGTAAAACATCATAATTCACATAATGGCTGCCACGAATGTGAACAAGTTGGATACACATTTCAACACACTACTGTTTATAATATCGTGTCTGGAAGATTGAGGACGGATTTAAGTTTCTCAGAAAGAAGTGATCCAAGTCACCACAATACCTTATTGCCTACTATTTTAGAAGAAGTTCCACTTAATATGGTCTCACAATTTCCCTTAGATGTGATGCATTTAGTTGACCTTGGAATCACGAAGAGATTATTAACAATAATCGTAAATCAATTTAGTAGAAGTGAATTGCAAATATTGTCAGACAAATACATAAGACTTGGCTTATCTATACCTTCAGAATTTTGTCGTCGTCCGAGAGGCTTTCAAGAAGTTGGTAGATGGAAGGCTACTGAATTTAGGTTTTTCTTGCTTTATGGGGCCTTTGTTATTTTAAAAGATGTTGTGTCAGATGCAAAGTTTTACCATATTTGCTTATTAAGCGCCAGCATTAGACTCCTTTCTGATGAAAAAATTTGCTTTCTGAATATAAATACTGCTCAAACTCTAATAAATGAGTTTGTGAAACTTTATCCTGAAATACATGGACTAAAATATGTCACTTATAACGTACATAGTTTATTACATTTACCTGGTTATGTTTCTCTTTATGGTGCTGTTGATCAATTTTCAAGTTACAAGTATGAAAATTATTTGCAACAATTGAAAAGGAACATAAAGAGTCCTCAAAAAATATTACAGCAAATAAGTAATAGGTTAAATGAGCAGTCATTGCTAAGAAAGGAGCTGTTACAAAACAGGTTGATACAAACGGCAGAAAATTGTAGTAAAGGCGATAGATATGAATATGATTCGTATGTATTTCGTTTAAATAATCGAGACAATTGTTGCATTATTAATATAGATGGCGTCGATATTCCATTTATCATAGATAATTTCCTCCCTTCTAATGGGAAAACGGTAATGCTAGGAAGAAGATACCTGAATTTATCATCATATTTTGACGATCCTGTTGATTCAACCAGTCTAGGCATATATTTAGCAACATCAGATACTTCCGAACAATTTATTTGTCCGCTTTGTGCAATCAAGGGAAAATATTGTCGTTTAGTAATCGATGAAGCAAAATATTTGTTCATACCGATGCTTCATGAATGTCAAAAATTGAATTTAATTTAACAAATACTGCTATTTGTTAAATTTCAGATTTTAAAATATTTCAACTTATTTTTGCTACTTTGAACAACACAAAATGTCTCAAAATTCACCGGAAAAAAACTCTCAGAAAAGGCTATTTCCGACAGTTAATATGGAGCCAGGTGCGTATTAGTAAATATGATCAGTATTGGGCTTACAAATAAATTTATGTACGTATACTTATAGATCACGACGAAAACGAAGAAATTAATATTACTTGGAGGCAGCCAAAAAGAAGGACTATACTGCCACAACATTCATTTAAAAAAATTCATATTTCTCCCGTAAAAAACCCTTTGGCAGCTGAAACACCATCTGCAAGGAATGTTAAAGAAAATCTGGAAGAGTTTTTGAATTTCGAAGAACCAAAAGAACAGAAAAATAAACAACTAAATACCAATACAAGTAAATTTAAAAAGAAATTAAGGAATTAATGAATGATTAATTTGACTTTTATTTGCAGAAGTTTGTCGACCAATCACAAATAGTACACCTCTTAAACCCTGCACCACAAGAATTAGTCTAAAGGGGGACATGAATGAATTTTTAAAAGATCCGGGAAGGGCTTCCGAACGTCAAAATCAATTCAAACAAAAAGAAATTAGTCATCCTTCACAAAGTTTGTATTGATTATTTAGCTATACTTTTGAATTTTCTAATTAAATTATTTTTAGTTAATAGCCCAGCACTTCGTTTCATATCGAAACAGTTAGAAAAAATAATAAAATCAAATGAAACGATATTAAAAAACTTAAGAACGGAAACCGATTTGCAGATATCTTTACCTCTAAATAATATTGAGGAAATCAGCAACATTGACAAAAAATTGCAGGAAGACTATGATGGATCTTTTAAGAATGCTTTGGTAAAAATGTTGACTTGCATTTATTACTAAGTGAACAAAAACTATTCAAAGAACAGAATAACATTTTGTTATTTTTCAAGGTAAAATCTCTGGCAAAATTCATCCCTGCAGGAGGTCATCATTCATCATCAGGACTTTCCAAAATCTTATCAGATGAATTGATAATGAAATATAATTGGGATGGCAATCACAATCGGCTGGCACTAAAAGCAACAAATTTATTTAAGACTGTTATTTTTGGTAAATTACAATTATATAATATGAGTTACCGCTAATGTTTTTTTTTTATAGATGCATGGAAACATATATTTCCACATTATCATGACTTCGAAAAGTCCATAAGGAAGCAAATATTTGATGCGCACAACCGAATTAATAGGAAAAAAAAATAGAAAATCCGAAAGTACTATTAAAGTATAAAAACGTACTAAATGTTTTGAATTTTTAAGTTAATTTATCTAAGATAATGTACATCTTTAAATTTTCTGTACTTGAAGTATATTTTTTTTAATTTGAACTTACAAAATATGAAACTATAATGAATTATAAAACACGTGAAAGTCTACTTTATTTATATTAATTTTTGTTATTCTATTGCTATTCTATACCGCTTGCTACGTTTCTATTGTTTTGCTATATACGAGTAATGTTCTGTTGTCGTTATTAAGAAAATGTCATGGAAACCGAGAGAGTGTTCATCTTTTGGCTAGAGCTGCGGCTATACCCAAATTGGTTTGTGCTCTGGAGGTGAAGCCAAAGTAACTTGACATTTGTTCCAACATTTTTTAGGTTACTTGATGGCAAAAATTAAACAAACAAACGTCAAGCTACTTTGGCTTGACCTCTAGAGCACAAACCAATTTGGGTATAGTCAGCTGCTGCCAAAAGATGAACACACTCCAAGTAGGCGTTGACTTCACTGTAGCTGTGCCATGACTTTGATTCTTACAAAATGCTAAAACTGCCAAAAGTTGTACGGAAATTTATCATTTTAGTCATATCAATTCGATTATTTTCTGTATTCTTTCAAAAACCTTTTTCTTCTATGCCTCTACTAATCAATTCCACTCGCAATCTCCTGTGTTCTGCACTGCAAGGAAACAAAAGAACACAGCTACTTCTAATTTCAAAAATACATCTGAAGACTTGTCTTCAAAACACACATGGAAACATGTCATAAAGGAACATCTGAAGACTTGTCTTCAAAACATACCTAGAGACATATCATAAATGAACATATGCAGACTTGTCTTTAAAGCACACATGAAGACGTGTCACAAAGATATATATGAAGACTTGTCTTAAAGACATTTATGAAGACAAGTGTTTAGTGAAAACTTATTCAGCGCCATCTAGTTTTCACAAAAAAACAAAAAAGACAAAAGTAAAGACATGTTTTAAAGACAGAAGCGGACATGCAAACTAAAAAATTAAATTTTTTTTCAAGACAGAAATTCCATGGAAGTAGAAAAAACTAGACTTTAAGACTTTTTTCTGTTCAAATGTTTTGGCTATTTTTTCTTAACGACGTAATTTTTAAAGTAAAGTCCATAGAAATTGATCGTTATAAAATTTGAAAATAGTTCAGGCTAAATTTCCACTACACAACCTATTTATCTATATGCAGGCTATTAAGATATATATATTCCAGTACTTCACGGTATTCCTTCAGGTGAGATGACCAAAAAAGACTAATAACCATTTAACGATTTTCCCAATATTCACGAACTCCTGTTTTTAACGAGTTTACTTTTGGATCTAAGGCCGCTACAAGCGCTCAAGCAAATCTTGCGACTTGTGCATGGCGCAGTCGTTTGATATGCATGAGCGTGTGTAGCGTATGGGAATTTGAGTGTAGAGAGCATGAGTGAAATCGGCAGAAACTATTGTGTACAAGTAAAACTTATGACTTTGCTATGGAATTGAACTAGACAAAATCAGATGCTAGCTTTTGCCTCCTATCGTAACGAATTTTGTTCAAACTTTAATTCATTCCTATAGCAAAATCGTCAGGTTTGCTTGTACACAATAGTTTCGTCAGATTTCAATCGAATGGACCATGCATGGCCCAGTCGTATGGTTTACTTGAACGTGTGTAGCGGCCTTTAGGTAGGAACATATATTGGAATATTAAATATTGAAAGTAACTGTATACCGTTATCTTATTTCCTAGTTTTAGGTACTGTAGGGATGCCATTTCGTTACTTCTACAAAAATAATATCTAACAAGTATTCCAGCCGCACATGGGGTTTTGTCATCCTGTCTGTTAGTTCGATTGATTGAAATAATCAAACTAAACATATACTGTGCACTCACTGGGTGGAGCCTAGTAGTAGAAACGATGGCCAGATAACTCATTTCCTAATCTTGGGAGCTGTAGGAATGTCATTCAACTATTCCATCAGAAATAATTTCAAAAATGGATGCCAACTACACATCTATGACTATCATCATGTTTGCAGGCTTAATTAATTGAGATAATTGAATTGAATACAATCTGTGAACGTACAAGATAGAACCCAGTATTGGCAATGATGACCAGTTAACTGCTTTTCTAGTCTTTTATACTGTAAGGAAGGATGCCACTTGACTACCATAACAAAAAAAATTTTGCACAAGGATACCAATTACACATGAAGGACTATCACTATATCTGCATGGTTGATCAGCTGACAGAGCTGAATTAATCACAATCTGTTAATCTACCAAATAGGTCCTAGATCTGGATACGATAACCAATTAACTTTTTCCTAGTTCTTGATACTGTAGGAAATCCATTAAGCTACCCATATAAAAATAATTTCAAACAAGGATGCCAACTACACGTCGATGACTATTACCATAGCTGCAGTTTCGATTAATTGAAATAATTGAATTGAACACATTCTACGAACGTTCAAAATAGAACCCAGTACGGGAAATGATGACCAGTTAACTACTTTCGTAGTCTTCAATACTATAATAACGCCATTTATCTACTTTTACGGAAATGAGCATCCACTAAATACGAAATCGAAAACTTTTGACAAAATTGTTCCAAACATTTTTTTCAAAGGAGGTGGGCACCACCTTTTATAGTGTTTCCTACAGAGCCGTCGCCGTCTGGGACAGCAGACTTGTCGCTCATACGCACACACATCTATATATATACATATGTATATTATACATATTTATCCCTATAGGTATAGTTACATACGGATACAATAGTGAAGGAATTCAGATCCGTTTTCATATGGCGGCAGAAAAATTACAATTTAATTTACACGTAAAAGGTTCAAATGTCGGTAGAAACATCAAGCCATATTTTTTCCTAAAATTTGGTGTGTGTTAAAAGAGGTAGAAATGGTTGAGAGCAGGCGTTTCTTTATTTGAGTAGTGGCTATGGTCGAGAAAAAGTGTAAAAAACGCAGAAAGGATTACATTTTGGGAACAGAGTGTAAGGTTATTTTAAGCGAAGCTTTTGGGATTGTTAAATCCAAGTCTTTTTTAAGTCTTTTATACCTCCCACCCTTCATAGTAGAAAATGGATTAATTTAAATTTAATCAGAAGTAAAGCGGGTTCCTTACAATATCTAATGTGGGACCATCAAATACTTCAGACCAAGCTCATACATACCTATACTATTTTTAAATTCTAAGTTTCGATTGGTTCGAATGTGTCGTGAATTATATGGATTCTTTTTTCCAAGTTACAAGAATCTTTTACAAATTCGTTTTTTTTTATAACCCGATTTTTCTTAAACAATCATTCCCAAAAAGATAGAACAAAGTGTAATAGGTTAAATTAAAGAAGAGACCCTGGGTTTTCGAAATTTTGTTACCAAAATATATGTTAGTGGGGATATTTAAAAAAAAAAAAACTTTAAAACCGAGATTTTGAATTATTTGAAGTGTCATAACTCGTAGGAAGGACCCGAAGATTGTGCATACAATGCCGTCTTAAAATATACCTGCACTTTTCAAGAAATAGGGTGTTTAATGAAAAAAGAGCATATTTTAAAAATCACCCTGCAACTCGGAAATAACACTGTAACTCGGTAGGGTGACATTTTTCCCTTTCCCCCTGCCATACAATCAATTTTTTCCTTGTCTGGACGAGAGGAATCATTTTGGCAAAATATAGTCATATTAGTCTGGGACACCCTGCATAATGCCATAGATGGCACAAGAACTAGATGTCGCATGGCATACTAGAGCAGAGAGTATACAGATTGTGAAATGGGTTGTGCATTCTGAAATTTACCATAACATGTTTCTACAACGTGCCGAAAACAAATGTTTTTATAATAGCAGTTTTGTTTACATTTGATTGACTTCCTCAACACTTCAGATACGAAAAAATATTAATTACTCGACGTATACATCATTTCAAATGTTGTGGTCCATTCCGGAATGGACCACCAAGCCATATAAATTTTGTATACTTTTTTGGTACTGCATGCGACATTTAGTTCTTGTGCCATCTATGATAATGCTAACTTAGCAACACCCATAAGCTACCTTGGTTCCGCGACCTGTTAGTGCTTATAAGTTGATGGACATTTCTGAGTACAGTGAAAACTTGCTGTAACGAAACGCAAGGGACCTAGCAATTTCTTTCGTTAAAAGGAATGAATAAAAAAATGACAACAAAATATGTATGTATGGACAAAATAAATAACAGGTAAGGTCTGAATTATACTGACACCATAACAGCAGGATTAGCGACAGCAAATCGTTCCATTGGTTGAAAATGATAAGTGAATTTGAAAATCTGATTTGTGATATAAATCATTTCCTACGCACCGAGTCAGTCAGTGATCAATAAAGGCAATAATAACAATAAATAAACGAAGAACTTCACAAAACCGTCATATCATTTTAGACTTTAGACACTTAAAGCACTTTCACATCAAAAACAAGAACCGAAAAAGTAAACCGAACAAGTTTTTCCGCCGATAAAACATATTATAAGTTAGGCTTTTCTTCAAAATTTGAAATATGTATATTATATAGTAAAAATTATTAGTTTGCCCTATTTCCTATGATTTTATTAATCATTGGAGTAAAAATCTTGTTTTAAAGGGGAATAAATTGAGTTTTTCGGTTCTCGTTTTTGATGCGATAGTGCCTTTACTCCATAAAATATCGGTACCTTTGTGGGCATCTGGCAACCTATCACAAACATTGTTTTGCTATAGAGAGTCACTTCGTTACAGAGAGTAATTTAATGTATTGATTCGTAGGTTAACCAATCAAGTTCGACTAGTGTTTAATTTAAAAGAGTTTTGTTCACTGTATATTTGGAACTCATAGCTCTCCTTCCGCCGCAGCCGCAACATTCGACCAGAGCACACTGTAAATACGTGTGGTCGCGATTAACCCGGAGACCACCGGCCCAAGACGATCACTTGGCCATCGAGTTAGCGCTCGATCGTCCGTCCTTCCTGTCCAGCTCTGCTGCCAGATGGTTACCTTAACATTCATCCAGGCAGTTAAGTTCGAAATTTAATTTTGAATAGAGGTAACACATTTTTTTGCACTCGATGGAGTTCAAAAATTACAAAATCAA
The DNA here is from genome assembly GCA_963930735.1 of Dioctria linearis. Lineage (NCBI taxonomy): Eukaryota > Metazoa > Arthropoda > Insecta > Diptera > Asilidae > Dioctria > Dioctria linearis. The sequence goes on from OZ005742.1 coordinate 25,583,536, forward strand.
ATCGATAGTAGCCCGCCCATTAAAACATTTTTGTACAACAAACACTCTAAAATCTATATATTATTTATATTTAATACAAAAGGAGAAACAGAGGGAATCAAGAGGTAGGCAAATAAAACATTTAAATTAAAATACACTTCCTAACAACCATTCTTTAATTCCTTCGCATTTATATAGTTTTAGAACAAATAAAATTTGCATTTAAATAATAATAATCATCATCAAAAAAAGTAAATAATAAAATAATAAGAATAGATTTACAAAAGTAAAAAAATAAAATAAAATAAAATAAAATTACTTTGATATAAAACCTTGGCTTATACTCAATTAACTGTGTGATAATTAACATGTTCTTTCGTCTTATTTATCGGTTTGTCGTCGTCTTTTTACAATTTTTACATAGTGCTTCAATAAATTCACTAAATTCAAAAATGGCGGTTTTCTTTTAGTTATATAAAAATATATTTTTCTCTCTTTACATATATATATGTATAAATTCCTATATATTTACTTATTACATAAATATCTCTCTATAAAAATTCTCATTCATCATAACAACTTACTCTGCGCGTGCGGTTGCTTTAGGTTCTCTGTTTTTTTTTTAAATATTTTTTAAATACTAGTTGTAAGTTATTTAATTAATTGTTTCAATAATTAATTAATTAATTAAAAAAGCGGTCATAGTGTTGATATTTTCATTATTATCATGTTCACGTTTCGTATGCCTTGGTATTTTTGTTTTTGTTTACTTTTGATTTAGAACAATCGCAAGAGCCCTAACTACCACTAGCTTTGCTAGCATATAGCTACTACAATTAGATTTAAAATTATGTTTTACTTTTAAGGTAAAAATTATATCTAATTATTGCTTTAGTATATATATATATATTTAAAATCAAAAAACGGACGAAAGTTGTTGAGATTCTTTGCATTATAAATCAACAGAAAGGTGGTGTGAGTGGAATGCTTTAGTTGTGTGTCAGGGTATACATACTAACAAAATTGTGTCAGAGGAATAGTATCTAACCATAGGCGCATACACATTTTGTTTTTTTTTTATTTAGGATATTCCACGGAATTAATGTAGATTTATTCTGAAGTAATTTGTTTACTCTCATATACCTGCGAACGTTAACGTCTGACACAAAATCGTTTTCGTTCAATAACATTTTTGTCTTAATTGATTACACAGAATTAAAAAAACGAAAAAGAAAAAATACAAAAAACAAAAAAACTTAAAAATCTTTTAAAACAATAAAACATACTTTTACAAAAATAGTCAAAATAATATTAAAATAAGAAAACAAAGAAGTTTATTTAATATCAGCATTCAGACTTATCCTCTTCCACAAGATGCTGGGTGTCCCTGCCAGTGTCTGCCGAAGGATCTAGTTCCCTTGTTCGCAATTGTAATTGCGGTGATGATTTGTGTGTTATACTACTTGGTGCCAAAATTGCTGAAACTGGCTCAGTGAATGGACCCACTGATTGGATAGGTTTTGTTTTTGTAACATCTGTTGGCACTTCATAAATGCCTATATATGTGTACATATGAAAGAAAGATATTAGATATTAAGTATTATTTAAGGTTTTTTTTTGTGAGCGCGACTATTTTTATGTGTCCATACCTGATCCATTTCCTAAACTGGGATCGGTATTTGTACCAGATTGTACAGCATCGTACATTGGATTCGCAAAATCTCGCTGTTTATTGGCATTATTCACTGTTTGAAGATTATATCCTTCGATTGGTGGTACTACAGCGTCATTTGGTGGTGGAGAATTTGGAAATCCTGGTGCATTGAATTCAACATTTGTTCCATGTCGGAATGTAACACTTTGTGACGATGTTAATGAACTGAGGCGAGCCATTTTTCCGCTGTAATTTATTTAGAAATTATATTTAATATTTTTAATAAGAGTTTAGTTTAAAGATTATATGATAAGTATATAAATTAGCTATTAATTATAAACAAAAAAAGCTACGGAGAGATACTAAAATAGCTCTTTTCCAAAATTATTTTGACATTGATATATTAAATCAGTTCTTATAATTTCGCAGGATTATTTTATTGTACTTCTGCATGCTCTGAATTGGGAACATTTTCGATGACCAGTAATGGAAGAAGAATTTTTCAAAGTTTTTAAATGATCCTCATGGAACCGTTCATTAAAGGAGACTATGAAGAACTAGAAGGGAAACCGTTTTGACAGAAGGCGTATCAACTGAGAAGTCTTGAAGTGAACTGAAGACTATCGCACAAAAGAATGTACTAAAAAAGAGCACTTCTCTTTCTACTGATATATTTACAAGGGATTAGAGGAGCTAGATGATAGCAATGAATTTTTTACAACTTTCTGTAAATGAATGCGATTTTCAACTGCGCTTTATAATTAAAAGCTTTACTGTTTTCTTAATCAATACAACATACGATTCGTTCATGATTATTATTATTAATGTGGGGCGATGCAGGCAGGACTCACGCCTCTCATATAGTCACCGCGATTTATAAGATATCTTGTGACATTACCTCTAAATGCCCTAGGGCACTCATTCGAACTTAAGGTCTTTTATAAAGCCTATGATGTTCTTGGGGGCCATTTTTTCGATATTTTCTGGCAGTGCGAATGCCTTTTCTAGATGTCTTAGTCTTATGCGGAATAGAGCTTCATAGTCATACAGGACATGTTCAGCACTTTCATCGTCTTCCATACAAAAGCGACAGGTCCCATCATTGACCTTACCCATCTTTTTAAGATCATATCTAAGTGGGCAGTGCCCAGTAAATAGACCCGTTATGTGCCTTCTTTTCTTGTTGAGTATGAGGAATGCTTTTGTCCTCTGTAGCGAATACTTTACAAACTTCTTCGCTTGCCTCAACCCCGGGGTATTTTCCCAGTGTGCCTTTTTTAATTCTGTCCTCCCAAAGCCTGATCTGAGCCGAAAGGTGACTTTTTGGGTATCCAAAGACAGGCTCAATAAACAAAGATTTGGCTCCTTCCTTCGCAAGGCGCTCCGCAATTTTGTTACCCTTAATGCCTTCATGTCTTGGCACCTAAATCAGCGTCACCCTATTTGTTTCGGCCAGTTGCTTCAACTCAAATCGGCTTAAACTCAAAGGTAAACAAGTTTAATGCTTTAAGTGTTGCTTGATGTCTTATATTTGTGTATATTTTGGCTTCTTGTAAATTATTTCGCAAGCGCAGAGCTCTATGGCGTGTATTTCTGTATGAAAAATGGTTGGTGAGGCCCCTAGTGACTTTGCGAGATGACACCTTGGTTCGTATATGCCCACACCTGCTCGACCTTCCATTTTGGACCCATCCGTTTACCATTTAGGAGATCCTTTTTCAAAGGGTAGGTCCCCAGTGTGCCACTGTTGACGGTACCCTAAGATCGCCTTAAATGGTGCTTCAAAGTTATGGCGTTTCGGCATAACTTATGAAATTAGGTTGGCCATCGGGTCCTCTGTGAAATCTTGGAGGACTTTCAGGTGGCCAACTAAATTGTTTGTGCTCAGGAAGTCTGCCCTTTGCAGCCCAATTGCACTGAGGATGGCCTCCTTCCTAACATACAAATGTAAAGGTAGTAGGTCCAGCATAGATAGCCTCTAAGGCTGTGCAGTTGGGTAGGTACGCATATCACTAGTTACTCCTAAAAATGAAAGACGTTGTAGTTTTTACAAACTAGCTTCAGCCGTCTTTTGTTTTGTTTTTGGCCGTCAAATGAGTGAAATTTGTGGCCATGGGTCTTATAATAGATGTATACATATATGACCCAAAGTTATTTTTGGTTTTGCCAGTAATTCCATTCGTTCATGATAAGACCATACGATATGCAGTGAAATTTCATGAATATGCGAATAAATTTTGAGTATGAAAACGGTCATGGATTGAATGTTTTATCTAAAGGCTCATCGGATCTTATCAGGAAATTAAGACATATTTTACATATATGCGCAATTTCCAGATGCAATAATACTACTTAGTTTACATAGAGTTTCGCGAGTGGGGAAGACGGTTTTGAAACGATGAGTATTTTCTACTAGGGTATGGATCAGGTTCGCACCGCTGCTGGGGGGATCTTATAACGCACTTAGTCCGTAGAGTGTTATATCTCGAAATAATGTGATTTCGAGAAAATCGCGTTTCTTATGTTCAAATTATATTTTGTACACCACTATATTCTCTGCAAGACAGATTTTTGTAAAAATGACAGTCTTTATTTCTAAATTAAAAATGGTTAAATAATTCTGTATTGCTAATAAATATTGTAAAATCTCCCATCTAGTTACCAGTGCCGGATCTAGGAAAGGACGTAAGTTGCCGACCCCTCTAGCAACAATCTTTATTTAGAGTAAATTTTATTACAGTTCCAAGGTATACTAGGCACCATATGACAGATGACCTATTCTATACTGCATACCCTGGAACTAGAACCAGAATTGTTAAAAACAATTTGAATTTGAAACAATAATGATTGTTAATATAAAAAAGAAATCTTAATTGTCGTTTGAATCTCAAACTGTTTTAAAATAAAAGGAAAATTAAAATCGTATCACTACAAATGCAGTTTATTTCATTAACACAAAAAATATAAATTAAAAAATTTATTATGTCCGAGATTAGTTTTTTATTTTAGCCGCTTTTCAATATGAATCTTTCCGGCTAAAACTACTAAATTTGAGACTGTTTAAAAAAAACTCCTTGTTAGGAACTCTGGCGTACTACCGTTCGGGTTGAAAGGACTTAGCCTGTTTTTTAGCCGGATTCAAGGGCCTTAACTCCGGCTAAATTTAACTGACATAAAAATATTTTTCTGGCAACTCTCTGCTTGTGCCTACTGTCTTATATTCTGTCTGCAGTCGAGATAGGATTGGTGCATGATGGGAAACATACAGTTGCCAGCCACTTTAGTAAATTCGTACAATTTTTGAATTCATTTCATATATGACACAAAGGTACAATTTGAGAATTTTGTGGAATTTTTAGTTTAATTAGCTTACAGAGGCTGACAGACTTAAATTTAATAGACAATAAATTGATTGGCTGTATAAATATAAGCACAATTCCAAGTATGATGCAGCTACACAGATATTCATCTTTATATTCAAATTCGAATTCAAATTCAAAGTTTATTTATTACAAACCTCGGCATATGCGCCACACAGACAAGTTTTGGATATAGCTTCTTGGCAGAAGCCTGAGAGCTACAGGATATTGAACGTAATAGGGTTAGATAGAGAGCTACCGCTTCCACGATGTCCCGTTATGAATTAGGGGAGAAGTCAGAAGGAGCGCATATAGTAAATTCTGTGTTACGTACTGTTATTTCAACTACAAGTGCTCAAGTCTACCGATTGTTCATGATGTTTTCACTTCAAATTATTAAGTAGATAGCGAATGTGTTTAATATAACGGCTACTTTCCATATGTTACTGATTCCCAAAAATTGAAGAGTGGGCACAACTTCGAAGTGGCTCAGATTCTAGTCTCCCAGAGGAAAAAAACCTGTATCTGTTAGGGCTTGAATATGTTATCCAACATTCAAGCACTGCAGAGAGTATCAGCACGGGAATATTGTCCATGAACAGATCAAGTACTATAATCTTTAATAATTCATTCTGCAAATTGGCTTAAAATATGTCACGAAAAATGGATAATATACGTAAAAGGAACACCATCAATTCTTGTAATTACTCTGAAATGCAAAAACAAAAAAACTACTATCAAAACAGTTTTGAATACTTACAAAGGTTTCTTCCGTATGACGTACCATACCCCACCAGCAGCAAGTAGCACAAGTAGGATAACCATAATAGGAACAACGACAGCAGCAACACTTCCACTGCCAGGACCAAATGAATGGCCAAGAGCTCGTTCACAATGTTCACCAGAGAAATCAGGTAGACATTCGCACATCAAATCTCCATTGTCATTTTCACGACATAAGCCTCCATTTTCGCATGGACAGATTCGTGGTGATGGCCGTGGTATTTCAGCGGCTGCATCGCAAATAACTTCAGCTGTGGATCGATGTGATTGAGGTGGTCCTGAATTATCTGGACAGGCACAGCGTCGACCTCCGGGTACCAATAAACAAAGATGCGAGCAAACGCTATTATAACATGGATTTCTCAAGGACGTATTATAACGCATTTCATGATAAACTTTAATTCCTGATGGATTTACAAGATTTCTTTGAATCACAACTTGTACACCTCGGCCGAATTTATCCTGCCTAACTAATTCACCTGTGTCTCTTGTCACCCAGTATAAGTTTGATTCAAAGACGTCCAGAGATATTGGATGTCTCAGTTGTTCACCTTTGATTATTGTTTTTCTTAGGGCGCCATTAGGTCGTACAGACTCAATTGTATTCAGTTTTGAATCAACCCAATAAATCGTATGGTCCTGACCATAATCGATAGTAAGCCCTGCCGGGTGTCGTATGGCTTCAGTTATAAGAGGCCTTCGTTTCGATCCATCCATCCAAGAAACTTCGATTTTTGGTGCTGATCCAGCGTCCGCCCAAAACATGCGGCCAAGTTCAGGATCTAAGGCAATAGATGTTGGTGCTTCTAATCCTGCAGTCACAACAGCACGTCTATATCGACCATCAGTCTTAGCAACCATTACTCGACCTCGGGGTTTTGATCCTGTTCTATCAACTTCAGTCCAATAAAGGTTATCAACAATCCAATCCACAGCAACTGCAGTCGGTTTAGAACTTCCTTTCATATTCAAATCTTGAGCAAATCCAATCTTAGCTTGACCATTCTGGGCATTAACCATATACGATCTCTTAATAGTTTTATCATAGCTATCGGCCCAGAAGACAATTTGCGTTTCAGGATTATAGTCCAAAGCTTCGATGCGTTTTTCTGCAGCTACAACATCAAATTCATCCATTTTCTTAAGATTTAAGCCTCTAATTTCGGGACCGTTTGCAAATACAATTACCACATCATCTTTTTCGGCTCGACACACTCCAGACATTCCATCAGATAATCTAAATCCTGCAAGACATCCACATGAGAAGGTTCCATTCAAGTTTGTGCAAGTTTGACTGCATGTGTGGGTTCTTGTGGCACATTCGTCGATATCTTTACAACGTTTACGATTTTCGGGTGAAATTATAAAGCCAGGGAAGCAGGCACAAATGTATCCTCCATCCGTCAAATTCGTGCAATGATGTTCACAGCCTCCACGAGTTAAATCTGAACATGTATTTGTGTGGTGGCAGCCCAGTTCATCTGATCTATCACCACAATCATCAGCAAAATCGCACAATCGATTGCGTTCAATGCAATTCTTATTAGCACACTGGAATTGAGTATAAAGATCACAAGGTTTCTGCTTGGTAGCGCATAGCGTCATATTATTCTCATCGGAGCCATCTCCACAATTATCCACTCCGTCACAAATTTGGTAACGTGCTACACATCGGTGGTTGGCACATTGGAAACGTCTTAAAGTATCACAGTTAAAGTTGGAGCAGACTGATGGGTCCTCATCGGATCCATCGCCACAATCATCAGTACCATCACAGAGGTCCGAAGGGGAAACGCACAAGTTATTGGAGCATTGGAATCTTGATTCAGGGCAATAACGTCCCCCCGGGAATCGCGGTGGGCAATCGATTTCATCAGACATATCACGACAATCACGGTCGCCATCGCACCGGAAGTAAGCAGCAATACAGTGTCCAGAGGCACATTGGAAAGTTCCATTTTTACACTGATATCCTTCGCAATTTAGTTCATCTGTGTTATCACCACAATCATCCTCATGATCACATCTCCACCTTGATGATATACACTTTCCGTTGCCGCAACGGAATTCAGATTCCGAACATTCGCGATACTTCCCTTTACACTGAGCCTCGATTTCATCACTTCCGTCTCCACAATCGTCAGAGAAGTCGCACATCCATTGCCTGTAAATTGATAAAATTCATTTTAATATCCGTGACCGGTATATGTACACGTGCATGAACTTACTTTGGAATGCAACGATTATTTCCGCACTTGAAATCAGTTTCAGAGGAGCATTTAGGGCAGTTCTCTGGCAATTCATCACTGTTATCCCGGCAGTCATCCTTTCCATCGCAGAATAACCATTTCGGAATGCAACGATAATTCGATTGTCCAGGACACCGTTGCCATCCAGTAGTGCAGTTCCGTTGGCGACACATGTATGCTGGTTCATCGGAATCATCTCCGCAATCGTTGTCGAAATCGCACATCCACAATTTCGGTATGCATCGACCATTTTTGCAACTGAATTCAGTTTCTGGATCACAAACTCGTTTATCTAAGTGAATGAAAATCAATTAATATTTTTTTGTTGTTGTTAAAAAAAAAAATGACGACAGCAATTGAACTTACGACAAACAGCCGGATCCTCATCACTTCCGTCCTTGCAGTCAGCATCCCCATCACACCGCCAACTGTCCAGTATACAACGCCCGCTGGATTTACATTTGAAATCGGATTCAGGGCAAGGTAACTCGCAGTTTTGTTCATCACTTCCGTCTCCGCAATCATCGGTACCATCACAAATCGTCGCTGATGGGGTGCAATTTGTATTACCGCATTGGAATGTACCAGCACGACAGTGACGTGCTGGGCACGATGGTGGTTCATCTGACCCATCCTTGCAGTCCTTCTCTCCGTCACATTTCCAGAACCAAGGAATGCACTTTTCATCGTCACCACCACATCGATGTTGTCCGGCTGTGCAATTTGCAATGCACGTTTTAGTGTCACGAGCTAAATAGTACTGGTTTGGGCAGGCACATTTATAGCTTGGCGCACCCTCTTCGATGTAGCCCTCAATGTTTAGATATGTTGATTCTGGGGGTGGTGAAATCAAACACAAATGGGAGCATCCCCCATTGTTTTCACCGCATGGGTTAGTGAAAGGCAACTGTCGAAGCGGGTGATTGATATGTATGTCATAAGGGCGATGTGTAGTGTTTCGAAGAATTTTAAAGTCACTTCCAGTGAATTTATTTGCGCGCATAATGGCTTTCATGTTCCAGTCAGTCCAGTACAAATAATCATCGAAAAGGCTTAAAGCAAAAACGTGAGGTACTTTTGTGCCCGACAGAACAATGTGACGATGATGTCCCTCCAGATCAGCGAAAGCTATGTAATCCAAGTGAGCATCAGCCCAATATATTCGGTCTGTGAAGTAATCAACTGTTAATGCATTGGGCCAAGCGATATCATCCTCCCAGGTAAGAATTCGAGTGAAATTTGAACCGTCCATTCCCATTTTAGCAATATATGCCTGCAAATGCCATGAGGTAAAGTATAGGTATCCAATGCCAGGATGTACAGCAATGGCACGTGGGTCTACAACTCCACTTCGGAGAGTTTTACGCTTGGTTCCGCTTAATTCAGATACGTCCAAGTTCTTTGAATGTCGATCCAGCCAATAGAGCTTACGACCAACCCAGTCAACAGCTATACCTTCCAGGCCATGAGAATCATGACGTACAACTGGTTCTCGTTCGGCTTTTTCTTCCATTTGACCATATTTCGCTCTAAAGATTGTCTTTGCTGTTACATCACAGAAGTAAATGAATTCCTCCTTGATGTCGAAATCCAAAGCAACGACATTCATAAGATCTTGATGCATCAAATTATATTGGCTTCCATCGACTGACATGTTACGGACGTAATATTTGTTTGTGAAAATCAACCAGGGTTTTGTGCTATCCTTCCTCTTACACGTATGCTCGTCAATTTGACGCTCATAGTAACGTTCATCGCACTTACAGTAAAAACTGCCGGGTGTATTTGAGCAGTGTTGTGAACACACTTCAGGTGTTTCTAAGCACTCGTCAATATCAGCACATGCTTTTCCGTCAGCCAAAAGTCTGAAATGGAATGAATGAGATTTTTCTAGGTTTACTAAAGATACACTTATCCGTACTTGTATCCTTGATTACAATCGCAGTAGTATGATGTAAGTGTATCAACACACTTATGCCCGCATTGATGAATCTCTACCTTGGCGCATTCATCAACGTTGCAGTGTAGTGGTTCATCAGAGTCATCCGAACAGTCCGAGACTTTATTGCACACCAAGTGATAGTCGATGCATTGCCCATTGGTACATGTGAATTGCCCAGTTGGGCATGTGACATTTTCTTTCTTACATCCAACCTCATCTGAATGATCACCGCAATCGTCCTCACCATCACACCTATACTGACTTCGGATACATTTAAAGTTTTGACACGTGAACTCTTGTGGAGAGCAAGTCTTGTATTGAGAGTTACAAAATTTGCCTTCATCCGTACCATCTCCACAATCGTTGTCATGATCGCAGAGCCAACCCTACAATGTAAATAATAATCTTTTGTGAATTACAACTGTTGAGGTTGTTTCCGAGTAAACGCTCATACCTTGTTTATACACCTGCCATTGTCACAAGTGAACATATCTTCACCACAAGGCTGTGGAGTTGGACAATTATGTAAAGTTGTGTTCTCATCGGCTCCATCGACACAATCTGGATCTCCATCGCATAACCATTTTCTCGGTATGCATTGAGCTCGACCCCAGGCCTTATTCTCCTCACACGTAAATTCTGTTTCTTCATCACATTTTCGGTCATCTGTGCAGAGAATAAGAGTTTTTGATTAAAATTTGTTAAATCTGTCCCTAAGTCTTTGGAGAAAAAACAGAATTTTAAAACCGTTTTAAAAACTAAAACTAAACAAGTAAAAAAGCTAATATTGGTCTAAGACCAATTCTTATGATACCCTAGCTAGATGAATGTTCGTATGAAATTTCGTATGGGCACCCATTTGAGCTATCTTGATTTTTGCAGTGGTTTTTCGCATATATTTCCAGAACGGTTCGTCGGACAGAAAAAATGATTATAACCAATTTTATAGGATTTCATATTCTGAAGAAGTTTTTAGTACAATAGAAATGTTTAGGACTAATCGTTTTCACACTATCCGTAAAAAAACTAAATTTTTATATGGCAACACCAAGAATGAGTTTTCCGATTTATTCCATTTTTTTAATATTATTTGCTCTTACTATGAAAACACTATGTACTAAATTTCAGCGCTCTATATCAACGCGTTCTCAGGCCGTGTTCAAATATATAGTGTAAAACGAAGTTTTTGTATGGCAACCGCACGAAGGAGTTGCCTGATTTTTCTCATTTTCGAACTTAATTTTACGTTTTTTTTTAAAGCCCGCGTAAAAAATTTCAGCTCTCTAAGTACACGCGTTCTCGAGTTATCGTGCGCACGGACGGACGGACGGACAGAAGGACATGCAAAAATCAAAATAATTTTTAATTTTATGCGTGGGTATCCAATCCATTTTTCTCTACTAGCATTATTTCTGTGCGTTACAAACGGAATGACAAACTTAGTATACCCTTTAGATTTCATCTAGGGTATAGAAAAACGTTAATTGAGCTAATTAGGTGAGAAAGAATTAGGAGTTATGACGGGTTTGATGAAGGTGACAGTAAACGTTTCGCCCACTTATCATTTCAAGGAAATAATGACATGCATCGACAGTATGACGTCATGCCTCGACTTTTTTGGTGGATAGGAACATAGAAAAATATTTTATTCCGACCAATTATGACAAAAATCAATTGATGATTTTGTTTTAATTAAAATCAATGACTTGAAAATTTGAAAATAACAAAAAAATAAAATAAAAATAAAAATTACTTACTGCACTGATGCCTGCTATCCTCATCACTATTGTCCAAACAGTCATTGTCGCCATCACAAATGTAAATCCTTGGTATGCAGTTTCCATTGTCACATGTAAACAAATCTCCAAAGCATGTCCTTCCTTCAGATTTACAATATTCTGGGGGCTCATCAGCTCCATCTCCGCAATCATCATCGCCATCACAATACCAAGTGGCCGGAATGCAACGATGATTCGGGCATCTAAAACTGTTCTGCGGGCATGTTCTCTGACCACAATGCAAAGGATCCTCATCAGAATTGTCACCACAATCGTTGTCACCATCGCATAACCAGTATGGCTCTACACAGATGTTCGTCTTTTCACACTTCAAATGATTCGGAGGACAAGTGGTATTTGTTGGGCAACGTTCATGAGTTTCGTCTGATGTGCCATTATCCTTGCAATCGTTAACACCATTGCACACTTGAGACATTGGAATGCATCGACCATTAGTGCAGGTGAACTCACCATCAACGCACGGTGGATAAATACAATCGATTTCATCGGATCCATCCTTGCAGTCATTTTCGTGGTCGCATTTCCATGATTTAAAGATGCATCGTCCATTATTGCAACGGAATTCATTTGGTGAGCATGAATGGAATGAGCAATAGTTTGTATCCTCGTCAGAATTATCTCCACAATCATCATCTCCATCACATGCCCACATTCTGGATATGCACTTGCCATTTTGACAATAGAATTTACTTGATTCACATGTATGATTACGGGGAGCGCACATTCGTCCCTCATTAACAAGTTTTGAATTGTCATCACACTTACATTCTGCCTTGTCATTTGGTGCTGGGTGGCAGCTTTGAGCACATCCTCCATTATTCTGAAGGCAGGGATTAGCTTGACACTTTTGTCTATCCGCACTATATACGCGAATATCTCGAGGAGAATCTTCCAGTCGCTTAACCATTTCAATCATATTTGCTCCAGTATGCTTTTCAGCTCGATAAACACCTCTTAGCTGGAGATCTGTCCAATAAATATAATTACCGAAAACGGTAATTGCGAATGGGTAAATAGTTGCAGCGATCAATACTTCTCGTCCTTTACCGTCCAATTTTGAACGTTCAATTTTTTCGCGTACAGCATCGGTCCAGTATAGCTGTTTGTCATCATAGTCGATTGCTAAGCCGCTTGGTTGTGAAAGATCTTTATCAATAATTGCCTTTTTGAGAGATCCAGCCATTGTGGTCTTGAAGATTTTACCAGAAGTTCCAAATCGTCCCCAGTCTGTGAAGAAGAGAGTACCATTGCATGGATCTAGCACAATTGCACGGGGTCTTTCTACGCGAGCAATCATTACCAATTCAGTTCCGTCGACATTCATGGCATAAATAGAATTGTTCGAGCTATCGGTCCAGTAAATTTTGTTCTGAGTCCAATCATAAGCAATTCCTTCGGGATTGATACCTCTACTTAGCACAATATTAATATTTGCGGCAGACGGGGAATCTGCTTTGGTCCAGGCTATTTTTGCCCAAGGACGGATTTGTGTGAAAAGTAATTTGTTGTCACCATAATCAAAATCAAGACCTACTACGTTTGTAAGATTAATCAAGGGATTGAATGGGACCTGTGTTGATCTAGGATCCAAATTTATAGCTCTGATTTCAGTTCGTGTGGCGAATACTAAATATTCGCTGACAGTATCACACTTTCTGCCATCTGCACCAAGCTTACCGGTTGCACAATCACACTTGAAGTTCAACCGTGAAGGACTAGTACTTGGATCTGGTGGGAAACTAAAGCAAAGTTGATCACATCCTCCATTACCAAGCCGAGCACAAGGGTTACTTTCATCTTGTGGCTGATTATTGATGTCATATATAACAATGTCACGTAATTTTCCTAAGTTTGTACGAACTTTTTGTGGCATCGTAGTATTTCCCGGTAGTTTGGATGCCTTGAATACAGTCATTAGATTTCGATCAACCCAATAGACATCACCCAAATGAATGGCAATACCCATGGGGCTTGGAAGGTTTCTTCGGACTACTTGACGATTGCCACCGGTATATGAAATTTTTTGGATCATATCTAGCTTTGAATCGACCCAATATACATCATGTGTGAGCATATCTACCGTGAGATCTCGTGGGTTTGAAATGCCAGAAGTAACAACAGGTGTCCAGTTAGATCCATCTAAGTATGCTTTTCCGATTCTCGGGTATTGACCATAATCAATCCAGTACAATAGTCTTTTAATCGGGTTAACTGCAAGTTCTCGAGGAGCATCGCTAGTTGTTTTGATAAGAATCTTTCGATTACTTCCATCTAACCAACAAACCTCAACGTAATTTTCATGTGGAAAAACGTTAGTGAAATACATGTTCCCAGCAACCCAATCAATAGTTAAGCCTCGAATTCCATTGCTGCCTATGCCGTCTTTGACAATGTGCTGAATTTCAGTACCGTTCGGGCGTATTCGGAAAACACCATTCCATTGTCCTCGATTGTATTCGGCCCAATAAATCCACTGATCACGGAATACAACATCAACGTGTAAAATGTGATGACCTGGACCGGATATTGGTACCATAGCTTCTCCACTATCTGATAAACTATACCCTCTGGTCACATCCAGTTGAGACACAACTGCAAACGTTTTGAATGGCACACAATTTATATCATTCTCCTTACGGTATCCAATTCCACAAGCACAAATTCTTGAAGCTCCGTCATTAGGAAGACACAAATGCTCGCAGCCTCCGTTATTGAGCTGACATGGATGTTGTAGCATGGCACGCTTCTTGTATATTGTCATACTCTTAAGATCTGGTTCATTGTCTAAAATCGATTTTGGATTATCCCCCTTCGGGAGATCGACGCGGACTATTTTCTCAAATACAGGATCTAGGTAATATAGTCTTGAGTCTAAAATACCCAAGCTCTTCGGTCGAGAGATATCGTTTTCTTCCTTGAGTAGAGTTTTAAAGTCTTCACCATTATATCCCATTACACAAATACTAGCAGGATTTTGTGTACTGTAATAAACTTGTTTTTGATCCATGTCGACTGTAATACTTTCTGGACGGAAGTAGCCTTCTTTCAAAATAACAGAATTACCGCCGGCCATATTGACACGTGCAATTTTAATGGGAACACCAAATCCACCGTCATCAACCCAAAAGACTTTTCCTTCATTAGGATCTAAAGCAATTGCTCTGGGTTTTGCGACAGATGTCTGATTTCCATCGTTTGCTAAAATAACTGTTCTGTACTTAATTTTTCCATCGACACGAATAGCTTCGATGTTACTTGCGACGCGATTAGCAATGAAGAGATTTCTGCCAAGCCAGTCAAATGCAATTGTGAATGGAGCACCAACAACTCCAGTGTCTGATCCAAGGAACTGAGTTTTGTTACCTCCTCCATAAGGAGTTGAGTATATAGTACAATTCTCGTCGTCATCTTCTCGTCCCTGTACCCAATACAATGTTTCTCCTTTCCTATCAAAATCAAGGCCGTTACTGCCATCAATACCGATGACAGGGGTAAGAGCACCTGCTCTGGCATCACCGCCACTTAAAGGTACATCGACGATTTGAGTTCCTTTCACAACCATCAGGTAGGGATTTTCTTCTTCAGAGCATCTACCCTCGGAAAGAAGTCTATAGCCGGGCTTACACTTACATGTCCATCCTTCCTTGGCACTAGGACTGAGTAGGCAAAGGTGTTGGCAAGTTGATTTTTCACAAGGATTATCATGCATAGGCTGAAGTGATGGATGATGTACGTGAATGGATAAAGGCTGACTGATAAGATGCGACACTACAGTTTGATTCACTCCGCGGAATTTATTTGCTGACAAAACTCGATTAAGTTGTCGATCAGTCCAATAAAGTGTATCTTCAAATAAGGAAAGAGAATGAGGATGCAGTAGATAGTGACTCGATGCTAGTACTTGTTGACGTCCGGTTCCATTGTAGTAACAAAAGTCGATGAAATCTAGTTTGGAGTCCGCAAAGTAAACTCGTTTCGTTGCAATATCTAAGGTAAGACCATTAGGCCAATAAATTTTCGTATTGATAATACTTTGTCGCATAGTTCCATCCATGCCAATTCGTTCTATGCGCGGATTTTCACCCCAATCTGTCCAGAAAATAAATCGGGCCTCAGTGCTTGGATCTAAGCACATACCTCGCGGCTGTGTGATATTCTCTCTGACCAACACAATACGGTTCGAACCATTTTCACTGCAAACTTCAATTGTATTCAGCTTGCTGTCTAGCCAATACAAGTTCTTTCCTATCCAATCGTAAGCTAGTCCTTCGACAAGATCTAAACCGGTAGTTATAATCTCTTGTGGTTCCATACCACGATCTAATCTAGAGATCTTTTTCAATTTCATGTCACTCCAGAATATCGTGCCTGTGTGCATGTTTGACGCTGTAGCAACAACATTCTCCACATTGATCGGAACTCGTTCTAAGCCTTGCTCTTTTAAGTCGGCTACTAGAATAGAGTGGCGATTTGATATAATCAAGAAAGCTGAGGAATGATTGACTGCTTTACAATTGTGTTTGTTCGACTCCAGAATATATCCTTCTGTACAAGAACAAAAATATGAGCCTTTGGTATTAGTACAGGCTTGAGAACACAATCCAGGTGGATTACATTCATCCATATCTTCGCAGGTATATCCATCAGAGCCTAATTCAGATCCTGGCGGGCATATGCACATTGCTCCAAGTGGAGTTTTCTGACATCCGTTTGTGCATAGGCCAAGTTGATGTTGACATTCAGCTAAATCACATCCTTCTCCTTCATCCGAACCGTTTGGACAATCTGGATTACCATCGCATACTGAAGTAATATTAACACAACGTTCCGAAACTCCAGGGCATTGCCACTGTCCGTTGGGACATCTGAAAGGTGGTGGAACACATGCGTGCTCGGCACTTTCATCTGATCCATCTCCGCAATCATCTTTACCATCACAGATGTACGCTTTAAAGACACAATTGGAGTTGTTACATTTATGGAAGTTTGGAGCGCATGAAATTTGCCCACAGTCTTCTTCATCAGAGTGATCGCTACAGTCGTTTGATCCATCACAATGCCAGGCAATTGGTATACAAAATCCTGACGACTTGCAACGGAAATGCTTTTCTAAATTACATTGATTCGGACCCATTGAAGGGCATCCTAGCTCATCGCTGCCATCATTACAGTCGGGAATGCCATCACATTTATATGATTCTTCTACACACTGTCGCAGATCGGCACATTTAAATTGATTGGCTAAGCATGTTATTGGGGGGCAATCTTTCTCATCTTGTTTGTCGAAACAATCATCATCACCATCGCACACCCAGCTTTGCGGTATACAGTGACCAGTTCGTGGACAAGTAAATTGGAAATATGCGCATGTTTTCTCTGCACAGAAGTCTCCTTCATCTGAGCCATCGCCGCAATCATTTTCACTGTCACATTTCCACATGTTCGGTATACAGCGCCCGTTTGCACACGCAAATTGTGCAGTTCCGCATGTCACATTTCCACATTCAAATTCATCAGAATTGTCTCCGCAGTCGTTCTCTTGATCACATCGGAAATTGAGTGGAATACATCGTCCAGATTTACATTGGAACTCATTGGACAAACATGTTGGTTCTGAAATGATATTTTTTTACAGTTAATTAAAAAAAAATTAAAAAAAAACAAAAACTAAAATAAAAAACTCAAAAAAATTGGGTTCTTACTTGTGCAATTCTGTTCTTCATCACTGTTGTCCAAGCAATCGTCATCTCCATCACACAGCCAGGATTTGGGGATACATCTTTGATTGTTACATGTGAAGTCCCATGAGTTTGGACAAGGTTGAACAGGTGGCTCAGCACTGGGATCAGAAGCACAGGTTCTTTCGTCATCACTTAACTTTTCCCCATACGGACAAGAGCACTTAACATGAAGTCCATAAGAACTGTTTTTAGGAACTGCAAAGCAAATTTTTTCACATCCTCCATTATTGATACTGCACGGCTGTGTAGCATCGATTTCTTGTACACTGTGACTATAAACTTTAACACCATACAAGCGATTAGTTTGCGGCTCTCGTACCATCATCTCTTCCTGTTCTCCGGTCAGTTTATGTAAACGAATGATTGCATCTAATCTCCAATCGGTTATATACATCCAATCTTCATGGATGACAATTGAGAATGGATGCCTCACCAGACGTGAATTTACTGTTTTTATATCAGTACCATCCAAGTTAGCATGCTGAACATGATCTAGCAATGCATCACACCAATAAACTCGATCAGCTTTGAAATCAATTGATAATCCATTCGGCCAGCCAAGAGTTACATTCTTAAATACTAGAAGACTTGTTCCATCTGTATTTGCTCGTGTTATATTGGCAGGTCTGTCCCATTCGGAAAAGTATATGAAACCTCGATTCGGATGGACAACAATCGCACGAGGTCTTTTCAAATTTTTCAGCAATGTTCGGCGATATGTAACATTTCTTGTGGACAAAACATTGAGGGTTCCCTTTCGACTGTCGATATAGTAAAGATTTTTCGAAGCCCAATCGACTGCGAGTCCTTCTACACCTTCATTTTGTGAGGCCAATACAATTTCTCTACCTGTACCATTTCTGTGCACTCTGTAGATGACATCTTGTAGTACATCCGAGTAGTAGATGTGTTCATCACGTGAATCAAAATCAAGTCCAACAAATCTAGCTCGTCTTGATACTACTGGTAATATTGCATCACTGAAGCCTTCAATGACTGGATCTAAAACTTTGCCCTTAATGAATCTTTGCTGCGAATACATCAAAAATTGTTGAACTAAATGGCAATTTCTTAAATCGCTACTCAGTTGCCAGCCAGTATGACATGCACATCTGAATCCTAGACCTGTTGGAGCACCTTTAACTGCAGTGACTATACAAAGTTGAGCACATCCGCCATTATTATTTCCACATGGACTAGAAACTTTTGGTTGTACAAGCGAATGAACTGCTACAATAGCTTTCGGCTCCCGAATATCCTTTGCCTTGTACACGGCTTGTATTGACGATGGACCCTCGAACTTATCAACTGACATAATTCCCTGTTTTGTGGCATCAGTCCAGAATATTCTGTTTTCGAAAAGTGCTATTCTGGATGGGCTAGGAACTTGTTGTCCACGAAGTACCATTACTCGATGGTTGCCATCATAGTCAACGGTTTCAATATAATCCAAAAGCGAATCACACCAGAAAACTCGTTTTGCAATCACATCAACAGCGACACCAGAAGCTTTATAGGCAGCTTCTGATACTATCGATCGTCCATGAGTACCATCCATATGAGCTCGAAGTACTTGACCACCATCAGCAACAAACATTAAACCAGACGTAGGGTCAAGTGCTAAATCTGCAGGACTAGTTAAATTAGATCCCAGAACAACGGCATGCCATCGACCATTCAATTCGAATACATCGACTTTTTGCCCAATGAAATCAGCAACGTAAAGCTTATCGCCGACCCAATCAACAGCTAGGGCGACTGGCGCCCATGTGCCCGGTAAAGTTAGGTCTGCTGTACTAACTGCACCACCGAAATCGTCAAGAGATTGTGACTGCACCTTCCTAGTTTTTGTATCGGACCAAAATAACAAACTTCGAGAATAATGGAATGCAATTCCACTAGCGCCGGTTGCATTTGCTATGCCTCTAGCGTCTTGACCATGCGAAGACATTCGTACGATTTCTCGATCATGTGCGAATATAAGTTCAAGGAAATCAGCATTTGATGCAACACACCTAGAATGACCCTGTAAAATGTAGCCAGATGCGCAAGCGCAACTATATGAACCATCCGTGTTTGTACAGAGCTGATCGCAATGACCCCATTCTGCGCATTCATCAAGATCGATACATGTTCTATTGTCGCTAGATAGAGTTCTACCTGGAGGGCAATAGCATATTCCTCCAGTTAGTGACGGACCACATTTGTGTTCGCAGCTCAGTGCTGGGCACGATGCCATTGCTGAAATTAACAAGAAAATTAATGAAATAATATTAAAGATAGCGAAAACGTGCAAATATACTTACAGCAAGCAGTTTCTTCATCACTTCCATCCTCACAGTCACGTTTTCCATCGCATAGCTGCACTTTAGGAATACACTTAGGCACACCATTTGGTCCACCGCGTGGACAAAGGAACTTATTATCTGGACATGCAATTGCAGTACAATTGGCCTCGTCACTTTCATCGGCACAATCATGGTAACCATCACAATAGAAATTAGCCGGAATGCATAATGCATTCGCACACCGGAACTGACCATTGTGACATGGTGGGAAATCTGAAAATCAATTAACATTAGATTTCCGCCTGATATTGTATATACAATGAGGAAAAAAAAATCAAAAAAATACTTACTGCATCCTTGTTCATCGGACTTATCACCGCAATCGTCCTTGTGATTACATTTAAGCGAGGCATCAATACATTTTTGTCCATTGGCACATCGAAATTGGTCTAGCCGGCAAGATACTCCAGTACAGCCCTCTTCATCTTTCTCATTCCGGCAGTCAAAGTATCCATCGCAGTGTTTTTCCTTGGGGACACAAGGACCTGCCATCCGCCCGTTGACCGGTGTACCAGATTCAGGAGCATTACAGAATACATCCGTCGGCTGGCATTTTCTATAAGCTGCAAAAGGATAATAAAAAAAGGGGAAATCATGAAAATATTCGGGACAGACTTGAACATGTTTTTTTTTAGGTCGACACAAACATTCTTACTGAATGGCCTCCCAGAATGGCTCTTAAAATAACCACTTATGTTCGAAATTCTTCCTAAGGATTCTTGTGGAGAAGCTTTTCCTGGAATTAAGTTGCCATTTTAAGATTTTTCTCGAGGACTTGAACGAGTGAGGGCTTGTAGTATACCCTTGGTGACACATCAAACGTTCGTAATTGGATGAAAATGGGGACACAAATTTTGTTTTCAATTATCGGACTATGGCTTTGCAGCCATATTTTGGTTCATTTATGCGGAAATTTCTTAAAGTTTTTAATAATTCAAAGTTTAAAGAGGTTGTGATGATGCTGAAACGCTGAGATAATATGGACCTAAATGTTCTGTGAAAATATGCTTTTCATTGTATATTAGCAATTAGAAAAGCTGTTTTAATTTGAACTACGATGGGAGGCAGCAATTTACCTGATGAATCTTAATTACAAACAACTTTGGGGAAATTTAAGGGATATTGGGATATAACCCACTGTTACTACTTCGGCACTGTTTATAAGGATGACTTGAAAAAGAGGTAATCGAAGCTGCACCTAATTCTGTCACAAAAAAACAATCTTCAATTATTCGAGTTAGTCCAGGAAATTAATAATTTACGCTTAATTGTTTATGCAGTTCCAGGTTTGGATACCATAATTTTAGGGACCCTAGAGAAAGCAACTGTTTCATGATATTTTCAATCTGAGAAGATTTTCCAATGAGTAGCAATTCCAAAAGGAATTACATGCTCATCACTATTCTCTGAAGCCAAATCAAACCGTCATTTAGGTATTGAGGGGTACCCATGCGCCGCCATAAGGTTCTGCTCCAAACTGGATGCTGATCTGGAAACTTGCTAAGTTTTTTTGCTTATACGGAACCACTGGACCTAATTGTTAATAGTTTCTTAATTCCTTGAAGAAAATAGGGCAGAAGCGATAGCTCTACATAGGACCCAGTTTCATTCTATATCCAACTTGATCAGGATTTAGTTAAAATGGGTTTCTCCAACTGGTTCTGGATTTAACTCTACGACGGGTTTCAACTTAGTGCTTATCCAACCTTGAGATTCCATGTTCTCCTTTTTATTTCTATGTCGACTGTCTTGATCTAGACCGGTTTCCAAAATTCGATTCGAACATTAGACGAATTCTAAAAATTCGGTGTAGAAACTTATTAACAAAGCTTTAATTTTCCTATCGCCGAAATGAGGAATTATTCACTTCTACACTTCCATAAATTTTTTTTGTACTATTCTTGGGTATTGGATATGAGTTAGGTTCAAATGATCCTGAAATATTACTTGCGTGTAAGAAAACTTTGCTGCTGATGGCACACTTAATAACACAAGATCAGAAAAAAGGCGCTAAAGATGTGCAGAGATATGTTGAAAAGATTTAGACCAGATGCAAAGTTGAGCCAGAAAGTAAGCTACAATTCTCATTTGGAAGAAAGACAAACGAACATGAAGAAATATTGAAGTGTTGGTAAGAAAATGTCCTCCATCGCGGTTGGACGTTTTTATTTAATCCGTTCGCTTTGGCATTTGGAGCAGATTATTGCGTGTTTTCCTGAGACTCCCTTTTCTTTCCATGCATCATTAGACATGCACAGTCTCTCGGATATATTTCAGTGTTCAGTCCAATGTTCGTTTATCTTTAACTCGTGTAGAGCATAAAGTTTACTCTTCTATTGATTTCATCAATTCTAATAGTGAATTGAGCGTTGCATCGGTTAATGATAGCTTAATTATCATGAAACATTCTTATTTTCCGTCGACTTAAACAAATTATAGTACAAAACTATATTTTATACGTTATACTTTAAGACAACATAATTGATCCCAACCTACTATAATGAATGAACTTTTTGGAGTTATACCTCATAAGGCCACGCCAGACGAGAAGAAACTGCCGCTTCAACTTAGTGGAACCTGCAGTTTGCGTTCTGAAACCAAGGATGAAGAAGAAGAAGAAAAGGAAGAAGAAAGAGAAGAAGACGAAGAAGAAGGGGGAGAAGAACAGGATGAAAAAGAATAGTAGACTAATAACATCTAATCTAAACAGTACAAAAATAACTAATCTCTGCGAAGGTGCATAAGCTTTTCTCTGTTTTGAGATATTTTCTAGTATTCTACCTATCAAGTGTGGTGTTCCTCAAGGCTCTCTTTTGGGTTCACTTCTCATTCCGCAATATAATAGATGGGTGTGCCGTAATTCGTGTAACTATTTAGTTTTGTTGATAGCTTTATAATTGGTCAATATTTGTTCGTTCTATTTTTTCTCATCAGAATTCATTACGAACTTCTGGACAGTGTCTCAACTTTGTTTTTTATTGTGGAGTCGTATTTTAGAAACACTCAGTAATACGTACCTATCCTTACTCAAAGAAAATTTCGTGAACATTTCAATACAAAAAAAAAGCATGAACATAATCCACATATTTCACGTTTAATGTTGAAATTAATGTAGATATAAGAATAGCAACCTGCGGAACACTGGTATAACGTCGGATATCGACATTTCTTCTATCGCTATTGCTCTAACGAAATCTATAGCCTTGATCCTTCGTAGAATTCTCCCTATGCGTACCACACGAGCTGTAATCCCAGCTCACTCCCAAACCCTTGAAGTCAAATTCGGCTATACCGTGAAATTCTGTGAATCATTCATAAGCAGAACAGTACGAGTGTGGAACGGTTTACCATCCACTGTTTTCTTTCGTGCTTATGAGTCGCAAATGTTCAAGCGAGAGGCACACCGTCCCCTCCTAACCCAATAATCCTTAATTCCTACTTCTTCTTTCCTGCTAAAGCCTATGATGTATCCCCTGAGCCTTAGGAACATCATAAAAAAAAAATCGAAGTAAAGGAATCATTGTAGACCCGAAAACGAACTGGTAAATGAAGATTGGGACGTTCCCGTGGAAATATCGGTTGCTTCAGAAACATCCACGAGGAAGTGTGCTACTCAAATGAGCGGAAAGTTCTTGATTAATTAAGGAATAAAAATCATACATTCACTTCGCGTCACTACATATATCGTGAAACCAAGGAGTTTCAAGTCTGTTTTTGCATATTTAACGTTCTGGAGACTGCTCCAGATTCTTATGGGATTATTTGCAAAGCAAAGTGTAAGTGTAAGCCAATAAATGAACAAAAAAATAATATTGTCAATGAAACAAACATTGATGAAAGTGATGAAAAGTTTTAGTGAAAGTAAAGAAAGGCTTTGTTACACAGCAAATGGCGGCCATTTGAAAGACATAGTTTTTCATGGAAATGATGTTCATAAGAGTTATTGGTTTAGTTCAACTAAAATCTGTCAGGGTATTTTTAATACTGATTAAGTCTAATTTTCAAACTGATAACCAACACAGCTATATGGACAATCGATTCATGTCAAAGGCATTTTGGGAAAACATGTGGTCTGGTCTGATCGTATGGATCTCAGAGTATAATCAGACCCATATTTCTTACGGGGCAAAAAGAGATGCAGGCAACTACAAAGAAGACCTTTGATAAGCTCCAAATGATGACCTGTTTAGTGTTTAGAGGTCTCTAACGCCTTCACATCGTGCCCTCAACGAGTAAGTATTCGAATCCATTTTTGGATTATCTAGTTAGTTAGTATGCATCGTAAGAAAAGCTTAGATGATCACATTTCTTATTATGTGGGACATCTTAACAGCAGATCCACATTAAAAGCCTAGAAGCTCCAATGGATGTTATGGCCAAAAGATGTACTTGAAAGAGGTTACCAGGCAACCAATAACGAGAGAAGCAGAGATATTAGGCAGAGGGCTCCAATTCCTGCAACGGTCTCATGTCCTCTCATACTGGCGGATCCAGAAAGGAGAACAAAACAGGCGCATGGGGTGGTGGGTGGTAGAACTCTGCATTCCGCTTGGTATATCTTTTAGGCGGAAATCTACGTTATATAGGTTGGAGATCATGAAAGCCTAAACAGGAGCTGCAAGAACTCAAACATCTATAGATTTTCAGACAGCCAAGCTGAGCTCGTGGCTGTATTCACTTAAAATTTTGAGTCAAAAATTGTCTGGAGCTGCCACACGAAACTCCAGCTGCTGTCAAGGCAACAAAGACATCTTGGTTTTAAGCCCTGGTCACCAAGGTATGGACGGAAATGAAAAAGCGGACAATAGGGTTAAAACTTTAGCTTCTAGTTTTATCCTTAACCTTAAGTCTAATTTTGTCGTGATCCCCCCCTCAGTGGCAAAACAAGACTGGACAAAATATGGTAAGTAATAAATAATAAATTCCATGCTGATTCTGCAACGATGTTGGCAATTTTTCCTGGAGCATTTCTTAGTAAATATGTAAAGTAAGCGGCAGTGGAAGATAAACATGCATGTATGATTGTTAAAAGCCATATTTACTATTCATCTCCCCCCACTTTAATCAATTTATCTACACCTGCATGTCTCCATCAAATAAAAACGTCATGTCCTTGATTTTAATATTTAAAATGTACTTAGAAAATCAATAAAATAAATGGAACTAACATTTGACGTCCAATTAGATGCGGGTATTAATAGCAAAGTGCTCACACATGTCAAATCTCACATTTATTTATAATTTACGGAGCTTTCAACAAATCAAATGACAGAAAATTGGGTACTTTACAGATAATTAAAATCAAAAAAAAATTCCCAGTGATTTAAACTTTTCAAAAATTTAATGAAAATTATAATTCATATTGTGTAAAATACCAGAGGGTCATTCATTCTTAACGGTCGATTAAGAATGGGATTTACTTATCATCTTAAATCATTTGTTTTTTTAAACAGGATTAAAGCATCTCAACGTTGCATAGAACCGACATTCCATTTGGAACAGAAGTCTTCAATTAAGCGTGCACAACGTTTATCATTTACAGTGCTCCTGGCTGGGTCTGGGGTTATCCAAACAAAGCTAATCCTTTTGTAATTTGTATGCTATTCAAATTGGTTTTGATGTTGAAAATTGTTTGCAATAACGAAGCAGTTCTGATTACATTCTGCCACCATGCCATGGAATTTATGTAACGCCAGGAATGGAAATTGTTTCAGATTGAAATAGGAAGCGATTTGCGAGAGATTGGATTGAAATGAACGAAAGTTATGTAGGTCTAGGTACATACCTCTACTTCAAAACGAAATTTTTCTCTGATAAGGATTAAGTTGCAAAATTGATTTTATCGTTTTACGTGACCATTGTAGGAATTTTTAAAAGGATATCGGATAGCTGGTCTATTTACTTTTAAAATTGGATGTAATCTCTTTATAATAGTATAGAGGGAGAGAGGGGGAAGCTGCCCTATGGTAGAACCTAGAGATTGGATGGGGATAAATTCAAAAAGAGTGATATTATAGTAAAAACAAAAACATTGAGAATTAAGGATGTGGGAGAACCGTATCTGGAGTTCACATACAAGTTACAACAAATCGCTGCGTTTAAGTCAGGTGATATAATTCCACTGGAAATACATTGTGATTATTTCGGAAATTTAAAAGGTAAGAACAACAGGGGTAATGTAGACCGATTTTTTATCAACCTATCCATAAACGAGTCCGCAATAAGGTAATTTCCATAATAAGATCTGCGAAGCGTGCGTATTTTTGTAAGAAGCTAAGCTAGATGTAAGCCAGCCTTCCAAGAAATTATGGAGAAATATTTAGGAGTTTATGGGAGTTCATGGGCGAGAGATACCAGATGTAAATCAAGACCCAAATCAATTAAATCATTTTTTTTTGCGACAGGGGTTTCGGGCTCGTCTCTTTGGCCTGAGAAGTTTTTAGCTGATGGTTGTGATTTTCATTGCGTTGATGAAGTTGAGGTTATGCTGACTCTATCTACTATTAAGTGCAGCAGGACCCCCGATGGACTGTAACCCAAATTACAAAATTTATTGCACTTACAATAGTGAAAGTTCTAATGCACATCTTCAACCATTGCATCAATAGATCTCAATTTCCCAATCAATGGAAACAAGCATTGGGGCTGCCCATTCCAAAGAAGTCCACTGCATGTATCCTAAGTTAATTCCGTCCAATTAGCCTTCTATGCTACTCACCCTATAAATGCCGATATGCCCCAGGGGTCTGTTATCTTTCCATTTATCTTCTTAATTGTCATTAAAGATCTACTTCCCCTTACTTTTAATTCCATCCATTGTTTCGTCAGTTTCGTCTATGACAGTAGCCTTGATTTCGCTTATTTCTTTGACACTCTTGGGAACTCCATAGAGAATCCCACATCTGTCAAATGTGATTGCATGATTAGATCCATGAATAACTTTATCCTTTAACCTTTATCATATCCTCGCTTGGAATAAGGTGATTTGCATCGAGTTCAAGCCATCTAACTAATTCCCAAAGCTGTCTCATCTCTTTGAAGCAAGATCATAACTTTTCACTCCCATTTCTTTTGATGGAGCACTGATTTGCGATACACCATCATTATCCAATCTTAGCATTAAAATTTCCAATATGTTAAGCTGGACAGATCACATCTTCTCTATTGCCAAAGAAGCATCTTTCTTTCTTTCCTCCGGCACACTATTTACGAAAGTTTAACGCTGACATACATCAGAACATCCACCACTCCCCACATTTCCTAATTTCTTTCCCTATCACCTTCCTGTCATGCTGTGCTTTGCATTATAATGATGATTTGGAAGTTTTACACTTCCATTATTTACAAAAAAAAAAAAAAACAAAATAAATAATTTAACGCCTGTTTGACTTTCGCTATTGGCAAGAGTTGAACGTTGAGCAACTTTTTTCGCTCCGAATGGTAGCCATTCACTTATCTGTTCGACAGATATCTTTTAAATGATAAATTTTGTGCATTTGGCATTTGTGAGTGGTAGCGAGTGTCTTCGAACATTTGATATGTTTCCAGCTTATACCGTTTTTAAACCAAAGTGGCGCCCCCCCCACAAGAATTCTGGATCCGCCCCTGAGTTATCCCAAAGTTAAACACTCAAAAATCCTTTCATACTTCAATTCAGCTTGTAAGTGCAAAAAGTGCAAAAGCGATTGTATCTTGGCTGTAGAGTGCTATATGTATGTACTAACTTAATATATATATAAACGGCATTGAAACAAAATCCAAATAGTTCAACAACGGTTTACTGCAAGGTTCAGTCCTAGCCTCACTTTTCTTAAATTTCTATATATGTACGTACGAGTACAAGATATGAAAAGAACTGTGTCAAAAAAAGAGCAAGGATATTGATAAGTTCTTCTTACCAGGGAAATTCAAAGTAACAAAAATTTACAAGATATCAATCCACAAAACTTCAACAAATTAAAATCGTGGAAACGACATGCGAGACAACAAGCTGCCTTTTATATTGAAGAGGAGTGAAAAAGAGGCTGGAGAGATTTCTTGTTGAACAGCAGTAATCCAATGGCAACCGGGCTCAACCTATCGAGACACACTTACGGACCAACTAAATTATTACAGACGGTTGCCTTCATTCAAGGGTACCTTGCCGATGCACTAACTTATGAAATTATCCAATGAACAATCAATTTCATTAATTACAATATGGGAGGAGGAGAAGGTTGAAGTGCGCCTTATAGATACTGAGATCAAGAGATATTTTCGCTTGAATTGTGATGAAGAAAAATTATTTCTGTTTGCAATATATTTGTATGTTTCTCATACACTAGCCTCCTTTTATCGTCATGGGTCCTATCTGGGAATATAATTCAAATTCATCAAACTCATATTAAACAGCTATAACAATTTAAATTATTCCTGTCAGGAAGGTACATATAAAGTATTCCCATCCGAATTGCAGCAGCTGTGTATAAACGTGACAAATGTCATTCAGGTCATTTCATATATTTCGCCTGCATGAATTTTGCTCCTTGAACCACTTCAATAGAAAATCAATAAACTTTTATTTATCCACAACGGCAAACAACTTCAAGGAAGAGTACCCATTTACTAGAACCGAAATGTTTTTTGTTGCCATACTTCCATTGATTATTCTTAAAAGTCCAAACAAATCAAGATTTACTAGAAATTACAAAAGAATTCGCTTGCTTAGAATCGTTGAAAACCCTTCCATCAGGATCACATCCATCTTAATAAGAAATAAAGCAAAGATCACCCACCATTAATCACTCACAACCACTGACCTGAGTTCTTAAAAGCGCTGAGACACTTTTTTTTTTTTTTATCAAAGTAGCCAACCGACTCTATATAGTAGAAAACATCATTCCAGCCAGGAGTCCTGAAAGTTAATGAGCAATTAATCTTATTTTCCTTTGATGTTGTCAAGCTTGAAATTTATCCCTTTAGCACACCACACAGTCACACCAAATTCATAATTTTTTCCTACAATTAAAGTCCTTTTCTTTTCGCCTTGTGTAATTCTTTTGAAAAAGGTGCATAGCTTGCGGACACCCGGACTCCGGACACCAAGCAGCTTGGTAACATAATTAACCAATTTGCGCTCGTTTGACCATAAAGACAAATTTATAAATGAGTTCTCATCATCCTCAGGATATACCTTTTAATTGCCTCCCCCATGATATACAGCCTTGAAGATTTCCAATTTATGTGGTTGCCTATGTTACGTCTCATCGTCCTTATAAAATGGTTGGGTCGTTTCGATAATAAGTTGCCTCCTCCACCCTTTCTCTTGTCGCAGAAAACGTGCTCCGTTAAGCTTTCAGCGATGATAGTAAGCTATAAATTATATCACCTGCTCAAGGATAGATTTTGGGTAACGTGCCTGCAGGCTACCGCATTGCATTTACGGTTTGCATAGCGCTCAGTCAACGATGTGACTTAATCCTCTGCCGGGGTGGTAATACAACCAATTTACATAAATAAGCTCATCCATCCCGATAAATCCCCTCCTCCTTCATGACGTTTTGGTGTGGTGCACTTTTCCCGGAGTACGGGATAATGTGCTCATTGTGTTGTTGTTGGAGTTGTTGGTGATGTCGGTGGTGGACGATGTCAATGCGAAGAGAGTTTTTCTATGAACCCTATAAAAACTGAATAAACAGCTCCAGTGCGAAGGCAAGGCATCTTTAAAAGTTTTTATCTTCGCGAAGCTAATAGTTAGGTATACTCGTCGTTGTGATGCTAATTTTTTTCCATGGACTTTGGAGGAGTGGAGTAGTGTAGAGTGGGGGGGGGGGTTAATAAGACTTTATCTTGCTTACATACTTACATACATATATGTATAAGATTGGTGAGAAATGGCTTGGGGAAGACAAGCTCTGTGGAATTAATGCTATAATAAGGGTATCCTTTAAGTCCCATGCTATATAATAAGCTTGCTGACTACTGGAATAGTCGTAAATCAGAACTTACGCGAAAGTATATAGGTTGTGAATACAGAGAATTGGTATGAGCTGGAATCGATAGTGAGAAGCTATTGTCGATAGAGTTTAAGGAGACAGAAATGTTTTTATATAGTCTTGCTATAAATATAGGTTAGAAGGGTGTGGGTATGCCTACTGTATGCAATAATGCACTGTTGATGAAAGGAGGTGGGGGCCAATTATTAGCAGAGACAAATAATTTATAGTTATTGCAGGCTTAAAGCTAAAACACAATGTGAGCGACACGACAAAAACGCGGTAAAAAACGCTGTCATTTGGGTTCAAATAACTTGGCAGTGTATGGTATAAAATACATCGTTCGACGTTGTCGTCGAACTTAAATGAAAATTGAAATTTGTCGCACGTTTAGGGTGGTGCGTTTAGCAAAATTATGATTTTGGGTTGCGTTCATATTTATTTTTATACGTTCATTGCAATCATATTTATGACTTGATAGATTAAAAATATCAGCAAATAACAATGCCGTGGAAAATATCAAAGTTTATTGAGGTGGTAAAATGTCATCGTATTATACGGAAAAAAAACGCATCAGCATAAAAATCCAATTCCGGCTGAGTTTTAGATAACTCTTGGACACACCTCTTCTTCTATGTTGGTTCTGTTTTTTATCTTCATTAGCAAAACGGCCGCACATGCAATTTTAATAATCTTTTTTAATTTATTCGTTGAAATTTTTCCTATTTTTAATTTACAACACAAATAATAGAATTTAATTGGGAATTGACAGCTATTGTCGCTCCCATTGTATTTTCACGGACGTTTTGTACGGCGTTTTTTACGGATTTTTTGTCGTGTCGCTCACATTGTGTTTTAGCCTTTAGGGTACGGCCACAGAAATAAGCACACGATTGATGTGAACAATTGCGCGATTGACGTGCGCTCCAAAAATCGTTTTAAAATCCAACAAGTCAAATCGCTAAAACTAACAAATCAGCGGCATAAGCAATATCAACGTCACCAGCGAAGTGAGCGACTGGAGAAGAAATATAGTGCCCAGCACCTTCATTTAAATCAAGGTATCGGATTGCAATCGTTGAAATCGCTAAAATCGCACACATCACCTAATCGCTTAAGTCGTGTGCAATGTAAACGCGGACTTATTTGTAGATAGACATGAATTAAAAGTCTAATCACCACTGAAGATAGAAAAATATTAGACACTCGTTAAAATTGTTCGTTATTCCCGTTAGGGACTCTTTCTTAAGTTTATTTGAATGGGACTCGAATTGGTTACAGACAAAGTTTAAGTTTATTTTTAAGCTCAGACTAAACAGGCAGTGAAATATGAAATAGGAATACACTTGTTTCTTCAAAATCGTTATGCATTTCTCGATCAAGAAAACTTGATTTTAATTTCATATCTCAGGTATAGATGTCGCTCTTCTTAATTTCGTAAGATGAGGCATTTCATAAAAAAAAAAAAAGTAAATTCTAATTACGATCGTAATGGTTAATTAAGGTTCCTGCGGCAATTAAAACTCGCCAGATAATCTAGCAAAAAAGCCAGAAAATTTACTTATTAAGAACGTGTCATAGAGTGCTTTTCTTTATTCATTCCGAGTATACAGAACGCACCAGAAGTGTTTATTTACCCATTCGGAATATTCCGTTTATTCCATTCTGTGTTTCTTTATTCGCAGTGGTGTATTCTGAATGTATTTTTTTAAACTACATCCTTAGTTAGAATAAATGGATACAATTTGACAAAACATATGGCAAACATCACTCTAAGAAAATGGAAGCCAGCAACAGCAGTGACACGAAAAATTTATTTAATTTTGTAATTAAAACGAGATGTTTTATTTTCTGAACCTGAAAATTGTATATGATAGTCTCCAGGTGATAATACGTTTTGCGTTGTTCACAACTGTCAAATTTTTATTCTTTTTCTGTTTACTTAATAATTTCTGTTCCGAATATTCTTGTACTACGTGATCAGTATTCTGTTTCTTCTATTCCTTCCACAGAAAATATAAAAAAAAGCACTCTAAATTCTTTCATCTCAAAAGTCACTGAATTATCAGACAAGCAGCCCTCGTCACGGCCAACTTTACACAACGATCATTACGAAACATTTGAAAGCCTGGTTAATTTGTAACTAATGAAGTTGATATATAAGTACCATTTTGTAACCAAAGAGATGCTTCAATCCAACAACAACTCGGCCATCATAAAATGACATTTGCATTCACTTTTCTGTCTTTGTACATCTTTTAATTGCCACTGTGAGATTAATGTCGTGTGAGGTATGTTCCATTCATATTTTGCCTCCGGCGAGATTCGAACCTGTGCCATACCAAATCTGCCACAGCGATTCGATTTTTATGTTAAGTTTAAAAAAATGAGACAAATTTTTGAGAAGTGCAAGGGGATGAGTTCTATAAAAACCAAACCTGTTCATCGATATCAGGCAATATAATATAGATTGATTGAATAGAGTTTTTGCTCACGTGTTCTTTATCATAGATTCAGCGTTGCCAAATGATCGAACTAGAGCTGAAAATTGGACCAGCATTTTCTAATATTCGGATATTTGGATATCCGAATCTGGAAACTATCCGATTCCTGAAATCCGGATCCGAACTATCCGGATCCAGACTAAGCAAAAAAAGTTCTAAATTTCCTTGCATTGTTTCATTGGGAACATATAAATTTCTATTTTACCAAGGAAGCACTGCAATCTGAAGGAAATTTTGAACACAACAATACTCACTTGGTGCAGAGCGAATCGCATCTTGTTTAATGTTTCCAAAGCACAATGTCGTGATTTCCGTCCACCATCTCTATACATCTTAGGCATTAAAATATCATCCAACAACCTTAGTTGGTCCGATCACATTTTAAGTATTGGAAAAAACGTGATGAAGTGCCTGGAGTTCATGCAAAGCTACAAGAAATATTTTACTTCATCAGACTTGGCACAAATCTATAAGTCTCATATCGGGCTGAAATTAGAATGTGATTCCAATATTTGGACAGGGGCTGGATGCATTGAATTGTCCGCATTAGACAAAGTCCAAAAGAAGGCCTTCTGGCATATTAGCGATGAAATTTCAATAGCAACTATTGATTCCCTAGAGCACCATCGTAATGTCGGATGTCTGTCCCTCTTTTATCGCTACTTCCTGCCCTTTGTAGAATTCCTATGCGCACCAGACGAGTTGTGAATCCTCACACCGGCCGCACCGTGGATCCTTCATAAAAAGCAGAGCAGTACGAATGTGGAACATGTTGCCATCCTCTGCCCCCCCCCCCCCCCCACCTTACCCGATTTCCGTCCAGCCATGAGCCATAAACATTCAAGCGTAATGCGCACCGTCACCTACTTGTCTCAAACCAATAATCCTCAATTCCCTAAACCCTCTTCCTTTCATGCCAAGGCTGTGCTACGGCATTAAAAAAAATTACTGGAGAAGCATTTATTACTCCAAATAAGTTTTGCAAACTGAACCCGAACACAATAATCGAGCTCGTAAAAAGGCTAGATTTAGCATAAGGGAAGAGTCAATAGATCAACCCTGGTTGCGGTGTTCGCAGGGTCCTAATGGCCTAGATGCTTCTACTCTTAACCTAGCCTAATCACCATTACATACCCAAGATTGGTTGAAAAATAATATTGTGTCTCGGAGATCAGCCATTTTGCAGTTGTGATTTTTTGAAAATGTGAAAAAATTTTTCTATTTGATATACTTATTAGTAAATGGCAAAAAATGTGCCATTGTCTTTGTGAAATCGTTAAATTATTAAAGACCAATTTTCTGCTAAATCGTAGTGCAAGATTTCCCAATCTGACGTGGCATTTAAATTCTATTTTAAAGCGAGAAAAGACTTCTATCCTGGATATAAATATTTATATAGGATATGTATGGGGAGCATAACTCTCCATTAAATGGTCGCGCATATAGGGGCTCGTTCACTTTGCAGGTAAATTTCACTCCTTCCAGTAGCTTGATTTGGGCAGAAAATGATATTTTCGAATTCTCAACATCGAGACAAATGATTTGAGCCATGGACATCAATTTTTACGAATTTTATGTTTTTCATTTTTGAAATTCTGTCAAAACTGTCACGATTGATCGTGTTGGCCAAAAATTGTTTTGAAATCACTTTTCGGTCATTCAAATGTTATATAACCATTCCTGCCATGGATGTGGCCTGTTTTGTATTTTTATAATTTTAAAATATGACGCCTCACCATCTTTCACGATTGATATGAGCACTTCATTAACAAGAATAATTTTTAGAGCGTGGTATTATCTACAAAAAAAAGAAGCCTTGACTCATCTATTGATAACACCAAGCTATAAGTGTTGAACAACCTAAAAATTACCTACAAAAATTTCTTGAACGCAAATGGATTTTTACTATAATTTATTTGCAATAAAACGTTTGAATACTTACTGCACTGTAATTCATCGGATTCATCCTCACAGTCTACAGTCATATCACATCTATAATGCGGTGGTATGCAATATGTTTTATTAAATACATATTTCCCGCAATTAATTTGTCCTGCTTCACATTCAGGTGGAGCTGTTAGAAAAATAAAAAAATAATTACATATTATTACAATCTAAGAAAATTTGAAAAAAAAAATATAAACAAAATTCACTTACAGCACGATTGTGCTTCATCTTCTCCACCTTCGCAGTCTTTTTGGTAATTGCATACCCATAACGACGTTATACATTTGCCATCTGCACATCGAAACATTCCTGTGGGACATTGCGTGCTATATGGAGTGGAACCGTCACTTCCATCTGTAAATCCACCTGAAAATAGAAAGAAAAGTAGAATAAAATTTAATAATATATTTAATAAATTACATGCATGAGTAATTTAGATGTATTTTAAGGATTTATCTAGATTATTCTGGGAGATTTACATAGTTAGTCTCAGATTTCCTTTTATTCTGGATTTATTGTAAAGTCGCTATGGGAATGAAGGGTAGCTCTGTATCTGCTTATAAATTTTCGTTTATTTTACTTTTCTTCAAGTCTTTTGTGACAGCTATTAATTTTGCCAGATTTCTAAATTAATTTCTCTGTACGAGTTCTCTCTACTGTAGTTTTGCTTTTGCTCGAAGAGGAAATTCATTACAACGGCGCTCGGTGAGTATATAACGAAGATTTAAATATTTCCGCAATCGGAATGCTGCTTATGTATCTGTATCTTTTGCAGTACATTTAAAATGTACCGAAATGTCGTGGCAATATTTATTATTATTGTGTAGTACATGATTACTAATTAGCTTTAGTTAGTTTTGATTAAGTATACTAATTATTTTTAGTTTTAGTCCATTATCACTGGTCACTACTGGACCGATAAAGTAGTCTTAAACTTATTAAAATAATTTATTAAACATAGGTCTTAAGAAGAAGACGAAGTTACCCTTATTATGGTTGTCACCCACTGACATATACATATATAAATGGACTGACTGCTCTCCTGTGTCATGTGGCACCAGTTATGATTTCAGAAAGTATGCTCTCACTGTCAATGCTACCAACTGTCGTAAACTGGCGCTATATTTAAATTATTTGGGAATTTACTTTTATGCATGTTAGTGGGATTTATCGAATTTACCACAAAGGTATTTGGGACTATTTGTATTGTTAAATTTTAATTATGAGCCGAAGGAAGTGTTCATAAGGCTGTTTTGGTAGGAAACTTCAAGCAATTTCTCATTCCCAATCGTTACAGTTCAGTGGGAAAGTATGCTCTCACGGAAAGAGACAGAATTATGAAAGTGGTGCCATTTGGTTTTATGCCTTTTTGGTTCAACGAGCAGTCCATTTATATATTTATATTAGACCAATGGGACGACCAATATATAACTGCACATCATCAGCATATATGTAAGTGAATTTTACAATCCTCAATAACCTCAGGAAGATCATTAATATATTAATATACTTGCTGAAAAGCAAAGGGCCCAAGATAGATCCTTGAGGCACATCACGAGTAAAAGGCAAGGCATCAGAAAAACTGTTCCCTATTCTTACACGCTGAAACCTGCCAGACAAAAAACTGCTGATAAGGGAAACTGCAGTTGAATGAAATTGAAAGTTAGTGGACAACTTAGATAATAATTTAGAGAAGCCTACCGAATCGAATGCTTTAGAAAAATCAAGTAGAACTAGGACACATAACTCATCGTTATCTAGCGAGCTATGTATATCGGTTGTAACTCTTAAAAGAGCCGTTTCGCAACTATGCGATTTGCGGAAACCAGATTGCCAAGACTTTAGCATATTATTGGTCTCAAGATATTCAACAACAACTTTTCCATCACTTTGGCTAGAAAACATAAGAGGCTGATTGGCTGGAAGACCCCAGGATCTTTAGCTTTATTGGTTTTAGCCACCGGTATCTACCACCGTTGCGATTTTCCAACTAGAAGGAAACTGGGAAGTAGTGATGAAGGTATTGGCAATATTAATTATAGGGTGGAGTATCTAAGCTAAAATTTTTTTTATGAATTTAGGAGGAATGCCGTCAGGGCCGGTTGCTTCTGACTTAATAGCTCTGACCGCAGCAATAACTTCCTCAGCTTCAACACATCTAAAACAGAAAGCAGGCAGATCATTAGTAGCACTAGTACCTGACACAGCGCCTTGAAATGGGGAACCACTTCCAAAGGAGGAATATATATTAGAGAAGAGCATATTCATTATATTGGGATCAATGTTTGAATCGAACTTGTCTTTGCCACAGACGCCAACACTACGCATAAAATTTCCTCTTAGCTGAACGTATCCTCAAATTGACCCTATTACGTACAATTTTATATTGATTGTAGCTATCAGTAGATCTTAATCTCCGAAGTCTGTAATATAAGTAGTTAGGCTCAACTATAATTCTTTTGATTTTAGCCGAGAATCATGGACAACTGCTGTCTCTAAAACGTCGTATTCAATAGGAAGGTAATGTACAATTTTAATGTCCACCTTATCTTCGATTGAAATACATAAAATGATACTATCCCAGGGCAGCATGGCACATTCATTTTCTAGAGAATCCAGGTCTAAATTTTAATAATTTCTATATGCAACTGTTTTGTACATTGGATAGCCATATATATCAATGTTGTGCGTCATGAAAAGAAAATCATGGAATAGCCGGATGATTAATTTGATTATTAAAAGAAACAGCTCCTCTATCAGCATTAAGAAATAAATCAAGCATTGATGGACTTACCGCATTAAAGTAAGTAGGGAGACCATTAACAATACTGAGATTAAGAGATTGCAGTATAAATGAAAAGGTGTCAGTTGTGCTATTAGACTGAATCATGCTTACATTGATTCCATTCTAGGTCTGATTCCATTCTAGGTCTGATGTAGGACTTGTAGAGGAGCGCTATATTTGATGGGCTGAAATATTTCTTACACCTTTTCAAAAAACCAAGACATTTTGATGCTTCTTTGCAGAAAATATTTAGTAAGACTCTTACCCGGTTCGACGAAAAACTACTAGATAAACTAGATAAACACTAGACGTATCAGTACATGGCACTCAGATAAATTATTTTTGTTTTGAGCATAATTAGTAAGTTAAATCTTACTCAGAGAAGCGAAGGAATCTCGCAGTAAATTCGAAACTTGGACGCACGCAGTCTCATTTTATTGTAATTCCGAAATCAGAGAAATGGAGAAATCTCGGGCAAAAAGCGGAATTGTCGTGCTGAGTTATCTATTTTCCTCTTATTCGTAACAGAATCAATCAGAGAAACGAAGGAATCTCGGGAGAAGCTCGAAATTCTCATTTCTTGCTCGAATCCGAGATTACTTTGAGAAAGCGAGCTCTTCGCTTAAATGTTTGCACGGGTAATTTCTATGACTCGTTCCAGTGCTACTTGTTTGGAGTATACTGCCACTCTTCTACCTGTACTTGTCTTCGAACCATTTCGCTATTACAAATCCCTAATTTCCCTCCCACTTGCTTCTAGTGAGTATCAATATATTGAAACCTCCATTAAAGGTTAGGGCAGGAATTTGGGAGTCTGTTCTCTGATACAATATGGCCATCAATGAAGTCTATTGTTCGAAGGATATTCGAATGTTCACAGTCCCTTTCTTTTCATCAACTAAAACCCTTTAGAAATACTTTCCAAGCGATGAAACAAATATCCATATGTGTGCATGCTAGTCCGAATTTCTAAAATGTTTTATCTTGATTCTTATGGAAAAGTGACTAGACATTGATTTTATACATGTCATAAAGTCTAAACTACTATCCACTCAGGAAAATAGTTTTCCAGTAAATTTAAGCTTGGCTCCTTACCTTCCCAAAGGCTTCCCTTACTATATACCTTACTTAACAAAATAATAAAATAATTTCGATTAAAATGTAACTTTACCATTTTACGCTCAATAACTCTCAGCTGAGTAATAGTTGTAATATGTATGCGTAGCCGTAGTCTGAATCTGTAGGCAGATTGATTCGAATTCATCGGATCACGTTTCATTCCCATATGCCAGGGGTGGCTAAACTTTCGAAGTACGGGGTCTACATTACAATTCAGAATATCGTAGCGGTCTACCACGGTCAGCAACGGATTTATATAAAACGCAAAATCTTCTTCAAAAAATCTGTAGGTACTTTCGAATTCTCCAGATTTGCAAAATACTTATGTCGCAACAATCCATTAATTGGCCGATGTTAGTTATACTCTGTAAATGTTAATGCCTTCGTTAAAAGGGAACACCATGAAACTGAGGACTTCTTCCCTAGATCCAAATACTTCGAACTCCTCGTGTAAATTGTCCAACTGTTTGGCGAAACTTTGGAATACCCGATATAAATTATGTGTCCTCTCGCTCCAAATTTTTGGTAATTCTTCAATCCGCCTAATCTTAGTGGGGATGCATGCACCAGATTCTTTTCTTTCAATGTTTTAACTAAGCTTTTCGTATCAATCAAAGTTGTCTTTCCTTGCAGACATAGCTGGCGCATGACAGTGTTTCATGGCAATGAAATGCCGTTGATTAACAAAAGAATTTCCTCTTTATTTTTACCATACCAATGTCGGTGCTTGTGATTTTGTGCCTGGCATCGTAAAGAAAGATTGCTGTGCACATAAGCCAGTTTTTAACTCACGTACCTACTTCTATTTTTTAATGCTTTTCGACATTTGTTTTTTTTTAGTGCTACACCTGAAACACATTTATCATTTATCCTTGAACATACCGGTAAAGAGCACTCTAATAATGATAACCTTTTGCCGCACTCGACAACCTTGCCCGCTCATTTTAGCGGACTATACTGACTGAGAACACAAAGGCGCTTTTTTTATTATAATACGGGAGATAAAGAGGGAGAGAGAGAGCTATCCCTTACTCACCCCACGTGAAGCGGCGCAATTATCTGAATATGATAATTTAATGTAATTTTTGTTCAATTGATTTTACTCTCGCGGGCTACCAAAAACGTCTATGCGATCGACCGGTCGACCGCGGTCGACGTGTTGGCCACCCCTGCCATATGCAATTATTACTCAGTTGAGAGTTTTTGTTTGGTTGGGAAATCGTAGTCATTTGGTTTAAACAAATTTTTTAAAATAATTTTGTTAGGAGGAAAGGTATAAAAATTTGACTACGGTTCGGAAGATAAGAAAGTAAGCTTAAAATGATCGGAAGACGATTTTCTGTATTAATAGTAGTTTAAGGCACAAGAGCTATTCAAATCCAACTTTGAACGCTGCAAATATTTTAGAATGTTAGGACTCAGTTAGGGCTCTCATGTAGTAGTGACGGAGTCTGTTGCATACCTATTTCTCGAGGGTTTCCATCAACTCATTGATTTTAGTCTGACTACGCTAAGCCTCTACAGAAGAGGTCCATTGGCAATAAATTTAGCATTAAGTCAATGTAACCGTGGCGTGGTGCCTATATGCCAGATTATATTTCGTCTCGAGTGCCATGCACTATACTATGAAGCCGTAGAACAAGATTGGTCTTACTATGACTGCTTACATCCATTGTGACTACTTTAGGTTTTAATGCCAAAGATTTTCTTATACGTGTGCCAGTTATGATAATAATTATACTCAATAGCCGACGGCGTTACGTACATACATACATGTAGATGTATTCTTCAGTCCATCCATATTTCATCATAGCCACTCCAATTTCTAAAGGATATCAACATTTTTGCAGCGGTATACATTACTTTTAAATCTACTTATAAATTTCAAAT
The DNA here is from genome assembly GCA_963930735.1 of Dioctria linearis. Taxonomy (NCBI): domain Eukaryota; kingdom Metazoa; phylum Arthropoda; class Insecta; order Diptera; family Asilidae; genus Dioctria; species Dioctria linearis. Next base: position 25,623,609 of record OZ005742.1, read on the forward strand.
CTAGAGTTTTCTCTAGAAAATTGGAAAAAATAATCTCCAAACGATCAATATGAAACCAGAGTAGACCACCACCACCAGTAGTAGTAGTGCTTCACTTCTGGGGATTTGAAATTATTTTAATAATATTCCAGAATCATAAAGCATTTCCCTGCAACTGTCTCCCATTTTCAGGATGAAAGCGGTCATCCACAAAGGCATTTTTTTTTATTATATTAAAATTTCTTTATGTGATGGCATAAATTTAAAAACATTTTTTCCCCTCTTGGCTTTTAAAATTTATTTGAAATGTTGGAGGCTATATATAGGGAGGGAATATTATTACTTTATGCCAGCGCGCATAGTAAAAGCACTTCGGTTGAGAGAACCGGCATTAGGATTTGCCAACACAATTGAAATGAAATAAAACCAAAAGTGTTTTTTGTTTTCTATCAAAAGGACTTAAGCATAATAATATTTTGTCTGGGGAGAAAACCTTTCTCCAAGGTAGAAAAACCCTTTTTTTATGAAAAGACTTGCCAGTTCTAGAATTGTGCTTCAAAACTTTATTATGTCCTTGCACGTTTACAGGGTTTTCTTTTGCTTCTAATATAATATAAATTGAAAGTCTCAAGGGTGAGATAAAAGCTAACAGGACTTTTAGCGCTTACAAGGAACTACTTTGTATGACAGATTCGCAATTACGTTCCTTTTAAATGTTGTCTATACAATTAAGTGGCTTTTTGAACTTTAAGGAAATGTGCAGTAAAGTTGTGTTTCAATTTTAGTTTTATGATAAGTGAATTTGTATTTTGTATAAGAAATTAAATAAGGAGGTGTTCAAAGCTTTGTAAAATTAGACAGGATTTTATGCTTAAAATTAGAATATGATTATTTTTAAGAATGCGATTGGATGTTTGGGAGATAGTATGGAGTAAGAATCGTATTCGTTTTCAGGCAGAAAAAAATTATTTAATATTTTAGAAAAATCCAATTGAATCTGAGAAAATTTTTAAAGCTTTTTATATACAATGAAATATATTCATTGTTTTGCAGTTAACAATGGTCAAATAATAAATTTTGCTATAAGGACTATAGTCAAAAAGGAAATTTTGTAATGCTTACCTAATTCTCATAAGGGGCAAAAATATATATTTGGGACCAGGTTCTTCTATTGTAAACTGTTTTGTTATTGAAGGCTCTATTCTAAATACCCGTAGCTTAGTTATTAGCTTGCACACAATTTTTCACAATGTTACCACCAAGAGGAGTGCATCTGCTAGTACTGATGAACATTTTTTAAAATCCTTATTTGGGTAATTTCTTCTGTAGGCAACCGTTTCCGCTCCTACGCAATTTTCATAAATTTGTAAATAGTGAAAATCTTCGAGAGAAAATACAGTTAATGAGTAGTTAACTAGTAAATCTAAATTGTTGGTTAACTTCTGTTTGTGTTTATTTAGTGCTATAAATAATGATAGTCACAAACCCAGCGATTGTGGGTTCAATTCCCACCTTGACACGGGCCTGCTCTTTTCCTTCTACGTAGATTCCCTGAACAGACTAGCTGAAGTGGCCCGTTCTTAGAACGGGATTCTTTCTTAAGTTTCTGGCTACTGTGGCAGGAAGTATCTGGCCGTACTGAAGAGTATTGTTTCCTGCTGATACGAAACGCCTTGTGCACATTGTTATTTTTGTTTTTAATTTGTTTTTTAATTTTCTTATTTATTTTCATTTTTATACTCTAGATGAAATTATAGGGAAGGTTTCCATATAGCAAAAAGGACAGGCTATGATGTGTAAAATTCGTGTATGTGTCATATAACAGTTTTTTGTTGTCGCGGGGGGGGGGGGGGATGACAAGAGGGCCTTGACTTGCTATGTGTCAGTTCCATATTTCTGAGAATTTCAGATTCTACGAAGTCAAGTGTTCTTTTTGTGATTTTTTTATAAAAAAATAGTAATTAAAAGTGATTTATATTTAGCAACAGTGAAAAACTATAGTGACATAATCGAGACTCCGGAGTCTTGATTTTATAGTGATGCAATGAGCTGTGCTGTGTTGTAGAAACAGTTGGTATTGTGCACATTGGAAATCATATTTCAGGCAAGTTAAATTGTTCCAATAATAAATTATAATGTATTAAATGAAATAAGTGTGAAATAGTTATAAAAATAAACAGCCGTGACAAAAAATGTAACATTTTCCAATGCCGGTTTGTTTGTTCACAATTTAATTGTCATTATTTTTTACCTGACCTAAATTATGTCAGTCATACAAAGGCAACGCCGAGAAATATTATCACCAAACAAATGGGCATTAGAAATTTGTCAAAAATCTAAAAAGTTATAAAACAATTTGAGATATAACGAGATCTCTTCTATTGAATATCCTCAATATTTAATAAAGCCTCAACCGCTGAATAACGTTCCCGCTGAAAATATTGTAGTTGACCACTTCAATGACTAAACAAACACATTGATGCGATTCTAGTACATGTATAATCTCAGGTAGATATACTAAGTTTATCATTCTGTTTGTAACGCACAGAAATAATGCTAGTAGAGAAAAATGGTTGGACACCCACGCATAATATTAAAAGTTATTTTGATTTTTGCGTGTTCGTCCGTCCTTCCGTCTGTCTGTTCGTCCGTCCGTCTGTCTGTCCGTCCTCACGATAATTTTAAGTTTGAAAATGATACAAATCAGGTAACTCCTTCGTAGGGTTGCCATACAAAAAATTCGTTTTTACTACATATTTGGACAGTGTCTGAGAGCGCGTCGACGTAGAGAGCAGAAATTTTGCACACCGATTTAAAAAAAAATTCAAACTCAAGTTCAAAAATGGAACGAATCAGGTAACTCCATCTTAGGGTTGTCATACAAAAATTTCGTTTTTCACATACATATATTTGAACACTGCCTGAGAGCGCGTCGAAGTAGAGAGTTGAAATTTTCTGCAAGGTGTTTTCATAGGAATAGTAAAAAAATCTTCAAAAATGGACTAAATCAGCCAAGGCTGCTTGTTGTTGCCATATAAAAATTTAAGTCTTTTACGTATACTGTAAAAACGATCAGTCCTAGACGTTTTTATTGTACCGAAAAAATCTTCAGAGTATAAAATCCTATGTAATTTGTTATTGTCATTTTTACTGTCTGACACATTGTTCTAGACCACTTTAAAAGTCAAACTCGCACAAATGGGGGATCATAAGAATTGACCTTATTCTTAGACCAGCTCTAGCTTTTTGACTTGTTTTAATATTTTTTATTTTTAAAACATATTTTTCATTCAAAAAAAGCATGCTGGATTCGAACTCGTTAGAGACTGTCTGGGCTTTTCTTAAGTGGTTTAAAAAAAAAACGTGCTGGTATTAGCCAGCGTTGCAGACAGAGTTTTGGATTTCTATATTATATAATAATTGCAGTAATAAGCAGGTTAGCAGAACAGGTTGCCATGCTTGGAATCCCTTTTCGTTTCTAAAAAAAAAAAATAAAAATATAGATTGGCGAAATATGTCACTCAGTTTTTGTTCTTTGAGTCCTGTAATAAGGTATGCATATTCTAGCTAAGGAGAAAGGCACGGGTTATTTCATGTAAATGAAAAAATAATTTGGGCACCATATAGTTTTCGCATATGTAAAATGCTTAGACCACGAAATCTTTAGAAATTTACTCTTACTTTTGATATTTAACCACTTTATTCAACAAAAAAGAGAAAATGATAATTTTATGACTTTTATGTTATCTCACCAAACAAAACTCAAAATTGAGCCTAAGCCTGGTTTTTTGTTTTAATTTTTTTAAATCTTAACTTTCAGCATTTACTTCCTCGAATTTTAAGCACTTTTTACTATCACTTTTTTGAATAAAAAAAGATTTTATAGTTAGATATTATTTTTCTTTAACTACAACTTTTGGCTTGATACTCTCAGTGAGCACTGTAAGTTTTACGTCTGACGAGCTCCAGATGACGAAAAGGAAGGTCTCTAGTTCACAGTCCAGCTTGCGTGGATCATGATAAATTCTTCGACTTCTCAT